>JAJEJO010001479.1:106636-183846 GCA_020662805.1 Glaucomys volans | reverse complement strand
AATTCAAGTGTGCTTTTATATCATTTATGTATTTGCTTTCTTTCATTTCTATAAGTACTATATTCTTTGTCTTCTGGACTTTATTTTCACTTCATTGTGAAGTCAGCCATTACCTGCATCATGTAATTGGTGCACCTCTAATATGGCATTTTTTCCTATATGTTTTCAGAAATATCTTTATGAAAGAAAAATTTTTTTTTCTTTAGTTTTCAATATGTAATTATAAGATTCTAAGTGTGGCTATTTTTGTACTTTACTTATTTGGAATTTTTATATTTTCACCTCATACTGCATTAGATAGTTTTCCCCCATCCCAATATATTTTTCCTTCTTGTTACAAATTTTTTTTTAATATTAAGTCATGACTAACTAGGTTCTTTTTATTTTCTTTAATTCACTTTTTAAATTATTTTTACAGACTGCATTTGATTCATTGTACATAAGTGGGGTACAACTTTTCATTTCTATGATTGTACACAATGTAGATTCACACCATTTATGTGATCAGACATACATGTAGGGTAATAATGTCTGTCTCAATCTACTATCTTTCCTTCCCCCATCCCTCCCACCCCATTTTCCTCTACACCATCCAAAGTTTCTCCATTCTTCTCTTCCCCCCCTGCTACCCGCCGTTGTGTATCATCATTCACATATCAGAGAAAACATTCAGCCTTTGGTTTTTGGGACTGACTTATTTCACTTTGCATGATATTCTTCAACTGCATCCATTTACCTGCAAATGCCATAATTTTATTCTTCTTTATGGCTGAGTAACATTCTATTGTGTATATACCACAGTTTCTTTATCCATTCATTGATTGAAGGGCACCTAGGTTGTTTCTGCAATCTAGCTATTGTGAATTGAGCAGCTATGAACATTGATGTGGCTGCATCACTATAGTATGGTGATTTTAAGTTCTTCGGGTATAAACCAAGGAGTGGGATAGCTGGGTCAAATGGTGGGTCCATTCAAGGTTTTTAAGGAATCTCCATACTGCTTTCCAGAGTGGCTGTACCAATTTGCAACTCCACCAGCAATGTGTGAATGTGCCTTTTTCCCCACGTCCACACCAACACTTATTATTGCTTGTGTTCTTAATAATAGCTTTTCTAATTGGGGTGAGATGAAATCTTAGGGTAGTTTTGATTTGCATTTCTCTTATTGCTAGAGAAGTTGAACATTTTTTCATTTATCTGTTGATTGCTCATAGATCCTCTTCTGTGAAGTGTCTGCTTCTTAGCCCATTTATTGATTGGGTTATTTGTATTCTTGGTGTAAAGTTTTTGGAGTTCTGGAGATTAGTGCTTTATCTGAGGTGTGTGGCAAAGATTTTCTCCCACTGTGTAGGCTCTCTCTTCACATTGTCGATTGTTTCCTTTGCTAAGAAAAAGCTTTTTAGTTTGAATCTATCCCGATTATTGATTTCTGCTTTTATTTCTTGTACTTTGGGAGTCATGTTAGGGAAGTCTGGTCCTAAGTCAACATGATGAAGGTTTGGACCTGCTTTTTCTTCTATTAGGTGCAGGGTCTCTGGTCTAATTCCTAGGTTCTTGATCCATTTTGAGTTGAGTTTTATGCAGGGTGAGAGATAGGGGTTTAGTTTCATTTTGCTGCATATGGATTTCCAGTTTTCCCAGCACCATTTATTGAAGACACTATCTTTTCTCCATTGTATATTTTTGGCACCTTTGTCTAGTATGAGAAATCTGTATGTATGTGGGTTTGTCTCTGTGTCCTCTATTCTGTACCATTGGTCTACCTTTGGTGTCAAGACCATGCTGTTTTTGTTAGTATTCAAGATTGTCCTTGAAACTCTAGCCAGAGCAATTAGACAGACTAAAGCAATTAAAGGTATACAAATAGGAAAAGAAGAACTCAAACTATCACTATTTGCTGATGACATGATTCTATATTTAGAGGATCCAAAAAATTCCATGAGAAAACTTTTAGAACTTATAAATGAATTCAGTAATGTAGCAGGACATAAAATCAAAACTCATAAATTCAATGCATTTTTATTCATAAGTGATGAATCCTCTGAAAGAGAAATTAGGAAATCTACCCCATTCACAAAAGCCTCCAATAATAAAATATTTGGAAATCAATCTAACAAAAGAGGTGAAAGACCTCTACAAAGAGAACTACAGGACACTAAAGAAAGAAATTAAGGAAAACCTTAGAAGATGGAAAGATTTCCCATTTCCCATGTTCATGGATAGGCAGAATTAATACTGTCAAAATGGCCATACTATGGAAAGTGCTATACGAATTCAATGCAATTCCAATTAAAATCCCAAGGACATTCCTCATAGAAATAGAGCAAGCATTCATAAATTTCATTTGGAAGAATAAGAGACCCAGAATAGCTAAAGCAATCCTTAGCAGGAACAGTGAAGCAGATGGTATCGCAATACCAGACCTTCAACTATACTACAGAGCAATACTAACTAGGTTCTGTTCAATTCTTTTCCAACTTCGTTCTCTTTATTCTGGTTGGCTAATTCTATTGGTTTGTTTTAATTTGGCTGACCTCACTTGTATACCATTTCTAATCTATTTTAAAATGCATCAGTACATCTTTCCATTTCATAAATATACATATCAAATATATATGTGTGTGCATATATATATGTGTGTGTATGTATGTATATATATATACATACTTGTGTGTGTGTGTGTATATATATATATATATACATATATATGTATATATATATATATATAATGGGCTTTTTTTTCCCCATAACTTGACTATGGTGAATTGTGCACCTATCAACCATATATATTAATATATATATATTACATTATGGTCTAAATATGTGGTCTAAATTTGTATTTGACTTTTTTATAGTATCTATTTCACTGCTCTGTCACTTTAATTCATTAAACATGTCTATTCTAACTACCTTAAAGTGTTCCTCTGTTAATTCCATTGACTGGGTATTTACAAATTCAAAGCTTTCTGGGAGTTTAAAGAATCTCTCTCTCTCTCTCTTTCTCTCTCTATATATATATATATAATACACACACATATATAAATATATATTTATACAAATATATAAAATATTTATATATTTGATGATTAAACTCAGATCCTTTCTCCTTTCTCATTGTAAGCACATGCGATTTACCACACTGCTATACACCCAGCTTGTTTCTTTAGAAGACTTACTGTCTTTACAATGGATCACATTTTCTACTTTTTTCTCATGCATATTAATATACTATCACATTCTCCACATTGTGCATGATACATGTTATAGATTATGAATCCTATCATCTTGCTTTGAAATGCTTTTTTTTCTTCTAGCAGTGAGTTCAATTATTGACTGATCATAATGAGCTTACGAGGCTTGATCTATACTTTGCTGGAGTTGGTCTGTGGAAAGCAAAAGATGTTGACCAATCCCCCTAACCTGAAATTGAATAAATTTAGACTTTGCATGTTATAGACAGTTGTCAAATCTTTGCTTACTGTTAACTTGGTGTTTTCTGGAATGTGGGTGGGGAGTGATATTCTTTTGCTTTCCTGCATAATTCAGTTGTCTGGAAAGAGGTTAGGGAGGTTTCTACCTTCTCATTTTTACTTTGCTACTTTTGTTTTTCCCTAGTGCTTTTAAATAGTTATTTTTAAATACATTTTACTAAGAATATAATTATTATTTATAAGATCACTAGATTTGATTCACTCTGACTTATCATTTAAAGATAATATTTGCTTAATAACTACATGTAGCATTAAAATTTTAAACCTTAACTTGAAATAATACATCACACCTGAAAACCGAGAGTTGTGGCATTTTTAACATCCACTTGTCATGGTATGATTGTTGATCACAACTGAGTTTTGGTAACTACTACTAAATCAGGACAAAATATACAAAAAGGAAATACTTCCATGAAAGTTGCTCTAGAAAGTGGTATGAGTGGATTGAAGATGTATCCATCTTTTAGATGTTGTTCTTTCTAGAATCCCTTAATGCATTGAAATCAGTGTACTTATCTAATGTATAACGTGGGTGGAAAAAAAGTGTTGGGAAATCAGCATTCCTTGGCATAAGGTACCATTTTACTGAAAGGCAAATAGTGTACTAAACCCTCGCTCCTGTTGTATGTTTATGATTTTTACATTTTAAAACTTGCTATTGTCATATTTTGAAAAATAATTTTAAAATATATTATTCATATGCATTTTAGACTGATGCATTTAATGTTTATTAGTTTTGTCTTGTTGCTTATGTTAGTGTCATCTAAAACTATTGATTAATTCCAGGCCATTGTTTATCTTTTCTTCTAAGTATTTTATAGTCTTAAATATCGATCCATTTTTAACTTGCTTTTATGTGCATTATGAAGTAGGGTTTCAACTTCTTTCTTTGGGAATGGATCATCCATATGGCCCATCATCCTTTTTTAAAGTTTTTTTTCCATGCTAGGGGAAACTAACACAAAATGTAAAGGAAGTTTAAAAGAATTTTTAAAAACATCATATGAGTGTGAAAGAGTCATATGGATTTGAAAAGTCATATGATGGGTGTGAAAAGGATATATATTAAGTAGATGTACTGAAATTCTATTAAAAAATATTTAGATACTGTGTCTGCCAGTCATTTCCAATATAGGAGTAATAGCTACTTGTATATATAAAACAAATGTTTCTAAACTCACATTTGCTCAGCTTACCTATGTATAGGTATCATTCCTGATTTGTAAGTGCAATAGCAATTCTACCTTAAGTCTGCTCTCAACCACTGAAGTACACTTGATATATCAATGTGTTGCATGCCCACTGACACCTATCACATATACAGGACTGGAATAGTGATTAGAAATGGCCTGATCATAAAATCATGCTAAAAACTTAGAGGAAAGGGAAGTAAAAATGTCATCCAAATATGTATTCCGCACAGATATGTTCTCTTTCATATACTCCTTTAATTCAAGGAGTTAAGATTCAGATATAGAAGTTGGAAGTAAATTTCATTTATAAAGATGGAATCATTCACTCTAATTTCTATAATAGAGCATACTGTTATCCAATAGGTGAAGATATTAGAATTTCATTCAAGGTGATGAGAAATGATAATAATTTCCAAATGAACAGCACTAATCAGAAAATAGATATTTTGTACCTGGGAGGCAATATATTACTGAGAACTAAATTAATAAATGTAGTAAAGTAAGAGACACGTAAGGCAGTAGGAAAGAAACAAGAGATGGCAGTGCAAAAATTTGTTGATACAACAAATTGGCACTACAATGGATGAAGCCCATTATAGTTGTTAAAGAATAAACTTAAGCAGGTACCATACTTACTTTCTAAGGAGTACCTCCTACCTTACCTTATGCACATGGGATTATAATAGTGTGTCAACAAATGTGAAGATCTAAGATTTCACCACTTTAAGCTTGCAAGTTAGACTGCCATGGTTTGAAGATGCTGACGGAAGTCATATTTCTGAGACTGGACAAAATGCTTCATTACTCTTGCCACATCAGGCAGTATGATCCTCAGATTATTTCCATGTCCCTCAAGGTCCATGGGCTGACAGACAGAGAGAGCCCAGGCTGATACTGTGCATGCAGAGAACTTATATTGCTGCTGAGAAACTTAAAGTTATAAAGCACCCACTCTTCCAAGGATACTATAGGAATATCTACCAAACCATTGGCCCAGAGGAAAACATTATCTTTGTTTTCCTGGATGGAAATAATTCTGATCTCTGCCCCAGAGGGAGACAGTATTAATTTTTCAAAGTTATTCACAAAACAAATATTATTGAAAAGAATATTGGTAACACATCTATCACACGACTTGCTGAAATGTGAGAGATCTATAGAGAATGGTCTCCCAGAAAACTGTTAACATGTTAATAAGTGCAGTAAATGAGAATGGAGCATATCCTACTTAGGTTTCTCAATGCACCATCTGAAGCAGAGACCTGGGTGGAACATACTGCAGAAGTTTGAAAGTACCATGAACAGTAAATGAGTAAATGAGTGGTTATGAATAAAAGATGTTAAACTTCTCCATATTCGGGAACTTCTTGAATTTTGTAAAAATGTTTAAACTCCCCATCTCTCTTCTCCTATCCTGTTGGATATCATTTCTGCATGCCAGTGGACTGCAGATGGAGTGGAACAGAAGGCCACAAACATCATAATAGTCATGTCGACCCTAACATGTCTTCCTCACTCTATGACTGGAACTTTTCTAAATGCTTGCTGTAAATTATAACAATTATTTATCCCAACAATTAAAAGACTTATCACCCTTTTTCAGAGGAGAAACAGAAGGCATAGAGAACTCAGTTAATTTTCATAAGGTCACAAAGCTAGTAAAGGACAGTGCAGATTTCACCCAAGCAGAATTTATCATATGATATAAACAAAACTTGTAGTGCTTTGGAGTTGTTTATAAGGATTTTTTCCCCACATAATTTTCTCAGAAACTATACTTGCAAGCTAAACCTATTTAAGTTGCAGCAAAAATACACAGCACTGGTCTGACAGTGAGCTCATTGAATATTACCAAAGTCATTGGCTGAAAGGAAGACTTTTCATTTGGAACAGGATATGAGCCACTGATTATTTTTGGGAGCCGAATTACTTAGGTTTCAAAATTTTTCTAAGTAGATTTAATTTGGTTTCCACATTTTTATGTTTTTTCCCCTAATCTCTCCTTCATATTTCTAACATTTAAATTCTACTTCATAAGTTTTAGAAAAAAATATGATTCATAAAACTCCACCAGTAATATTTAAAAATAGTTTAATTCCACAGAATCAAAGTTGTAAAGATAAGTAGCTTCAGCAAGGTACTTTGCCATATTTTGTTACTGTGCATTATTTTGAAATTCAACTTTGATATCAATTTGATTTTTATTTCACAGCCAGGTTATATGCTACACAAAGTATTTTTGTCTTTTTAACCACCATTTTTCACTATTTGGGAATTGACCATTATTCAGTTGTACATTACATATAAAGCTAATGTTTTATGGAGATTTTAAGTAGTAATAATTATTTTAAATAGAAAATATATTTAGGATCAGATTTATAGTAAGTATAATTGATAGTATTAAAACATATATGCAAATATATCTATATGCTTAGGAAATCTTTTGGGATAACTTTTTTTGGTATTTTCTAAAATACTTGAAATATAATGAAATGTAGCATAGGTTCACTTTATTTGAACAGTTATATACAAACAATAACAGTTGGTGACTTTGCTTTAAGTGATCCACTTTGAAAATTACACTTCAAGTTAGATATGATTGATCAGGGGAGAGTGCATTAATATTGTCAGGGTAACGTTTTTCCAAACTACTATAACCAAAGACAGCCAACTATTAGAAACTTCAAAGCAATGTTCTTCTAAGTTGTGTGGGGAGGTGTCTTAGTGTAGGAATTGGTGGTATTATGGTTAAAAATAGTATGAAAATATTTTGACTATAGCAAAGTCAATAAATGCAGAATGCTTGATGTTATAAAGACTGGTTTTAAATGATGTTGGCTAGGTCACTTAATTTACACTTGTCACTATTCCTGATAAAATATTTATAAAACTATGCATTTTCAAACTCCAGGGGTCCTGGAAATTAAGAATAATAACTGGTAACATTTTAGCTCCCAGGAACAATTTGGTGATTTCTACAATGAAAGCACAAAGAACACTGTAATTGAACAACATGATCATAAGGAACGTATCCAGAGGAGTTCTTCATTCATCATTATGGCACAGATCCAAGAATACTGATTTTTTTTTTTTCCTGATTAGAAAGACATTAGGCCAACCAAACTGTATTAAATTGTTCCCTGAAATGGAAACTTTCCCTATCCATTTTAACCTGCTTTCCTCCTATAAGTAAGCCCTTTTTGAAACAGATTCCATCATGACCGCTTTCTGTTGAAGCCCTGCACAGGGGTGGCACTGAGAAGGCCTTGGAGCATCATATAGGGCTCGTGTACAGGTGAACAAGAAGGTCAAGAAGGGGCAGATGCAGCAAGATCTGCGAATGAGAAACACTCTGCCGGTTGCACAAATTCTGACAAGGGAAGGTTGTTTAAAATAAGTCAGAAATAAATTATTTCCCCTTCATATTTATATAACCAGGCACTGAGATAAACAAGGATTTCTTTTTACAGATTAAAAGTTATATTATATTAGATAAATAACTGTTGAAATTAACATCATGAACAGGAGCTACGTGAATTTTTTGTCCTTGGAATTTCAAAGACAGAATGCTAACAAGGAAAGGTCAAAGAGATTCACTTTCTAGGTAATTATCTTTTATTAAAAATAAATAAATAAACCTTTGTGTATCTGCCTAGGGAAAAATAATGAAGACAAATAAAAGCCTATGCTCTTGGAAAAAATATTACAATCCCAAAAGCTACTAAAATTTTCTAAGAAAAAAATAGTGAGTCAAATTTTACATCTAATCCGGTAATTATTTTATGAAGAAATAACATGATGATTTTTTTCAGATATACAAGGGCATAGGAAGATAAATGTTAATCTATTGTTTCTGAAAAACGCTATTTCAGTGCAACACCCAGACAACATTTGTAAAACCAAACTACTGAACTCATGAAGGAGGAAATGGTTGGTTATGATTATCAAAGTGATTAACGGAATGGGAAAAACATAATAATAACTGCAAGACTTTTCCTAATTTTTAAAAATTAAATTTAAATATCTAAATAATTCTAAAAAGAAAAAAGAGATTATTATTTTGATTATGAAAATGAATGTGAAATTTCTGAACACATATTCTAAAGAGCATGAGAAAATTCATCTTATGTTAAAGTACATATTATCAATTTTTCAGATTTAATGAAGATATTCTATAGTCAAAAATAATGAGATAACCTCATGCATAATCTTTTTGTAATGAAATGCAAATTGAGTACTTTCCTAATAAAGCAAAGCAAATTCACATTGTGTACTTGATACAGAATAAACAAAAATAGGTAATATTCATTGGAAAAATTACCAATATATTTATGGCAAAATTAAATCTATCATTTATGCATGCCAATGAAGTAAGGATTTCAAATAAGAAATCATTTTGTGTGTGTGTGTGTGTGTATGTGGTACTGAGAATACAGGGGACTTACCATTAAGTCTTTTAGCAAGACATGATCTTGCTAAAATTGCCAAGACTGACCTCAAGTTTGGAGTCCTCTTGGATAGGCCTCCAGAGTCACTGAGAATACAGGTGTGTTCACTGTCTGCAGCAGGAAAACAATTAAAAATAAATAAATATTACATTCAGTCTACGTGCTATTCACAATGAGCAGAAACAAAAGTGACTTCAAATTCCAATATCAAAATGTATGAATGAAAGAAATAGGTTCATCAAATGTAACAAAATAAATGGGAGAAGGTATTCATATTCTGACAAAGAATAATATTAATAATATTGATGATGTGTTTTAATTATTGGAAAATTGTAAGCACACACATATAGGCCCATGTTTTTCTTTAATTTTATTCCCCATGTATCTTTTATAACCACAAATATTCCATGAATGTTTCATAGCTTCATGTGCATAATTTTATGTATAATAAACTTAAGTTAATGTCATGACAAAGCAACACAATGTGAAACAATGTCAAATTGTTTTTATACCTTTCTCAGTGAGTTTGATAGAGAATGTTTTCTCAAATGTATAAATATTTCTACCACGGTTTGGAAATATATAACCTTTCTCAGCACTGTTTTCTATTTTCTTTATTTTGTCTATCTGTGAGAGAGCTACTAATTTCTAAATACTGAGAAAAACTGTGGGAAAATATCTTACTTCTAATAAATAGGGAGATAAGAGTTAAAACACTACTATGGCTTAGTTTTATACCTAAAATTTGCTAAATTAGAAGCTAAAATAAAATACTATGCAATTTTTAAATGACTTTTATAAAATAATTTTCTCACAGTATTTATGCAATGAATTGAAAAAATAAACAAATTAAAAGGGCTGTATAACCCTTTCCTGAAAGTGAGTAGCGTATTAGTACACAGTTCAATTAGATTTAGTCGAAAGTTTGTACTGTTGCCTCTTGCAAAGTATACTTTTTTTGTTTTGCTGCAATGAAAAACTATTGCTGAAAGATTTATTCTCCACATAACAAAGCAAAAGAGCAATCTCATTGAAGGACTCCCGCATTCTCTTTGTTACAGTATGGTTGGCCAAAGTAATGTCAAATGCCCATAAAAAAATATAATCCGTAATGTTTACAAAAATAAATTAAGAAATGCTGCCACAGTTATAATAACTAAGATGCCTGACCTTACTCTTTTGGAGGAGCTGACAGACTTCTTTACTCCAGGGAGCAACATAATGCAAAATTTTGGACAATAATGAATCCTGTGAAAGATACTATACTCTTTAACATATGGTTCAAAAAGCTGAAGGTGAGGATTTCACTTTTTCCATTTAAACTGTTAGGCTTGAAGTGAAAGGAGGGGCATGACAGATTGGGGGTGGTGATGCATGCATTTTAGAAATACGAATTATAATGCCGTTATTTCATTCTGATTTTAGTCATTGCTGTATTCTGGAAAAGAGAAATCAGGGTTAATGAGAGAGTTATACTATTTGACAAATGGAGGGATTGCAGGTGTTAAAGTTTATTATAGAAATATTGCAGAGTCCTACATTAAGAGTTCTCTGTTTTACCTAGAAGTCCTGGTTCATAATCACCTGAGTTTGACATTTGATTGTTCCTGGTCTCCTGCCATGTGAAATTTGATGAGATAACAGACTTCCATTCTGGGATTTTGTGTGCTTTAATCTCCTTATCTATAAATACAAAGGTTACTTGTCTCACAGTTATTACCAGATGCAAAATAGGGACACATGGAAATTAATTTTCTTTCTTCTGTCTTTCCTCAATTCCTCCTTTGTTCTATTTCTTTACACCATTTTGGTGGCTAATTAACTGATTACTAGATCTAAGATAGCTAGATAATCAAGTAAAGCTCTCCTGGAAGGAACTGAAAGTCCCCACTAAATTCTAAAACTATAATAAAATGCTTACAAACATTAGGATAACACTTAGCATCCATCCTTGTATGAATGAGTGGCCCTCTCAAGCCGTGGGATCTGGGTCCACCATGGCTTCAAGGGTTCTAAGAAGCCCCTTCATTGTTCCAGGTCAAACTGATTTGTTATCTTGTTTACAAAGTAATTTGTATACAAGTAGAACTTTACAAAACTTGAATTCTGAAACATTTTAAACCAAAATATAGTAGCAGAAAACAATAGTGGGGTTTAGTATTCAGAGAATAAAAACTGAAACTAAAATGGTTTCTTCTTACTGTTATTTTCACTATGTCTTAGGAAGTTGGAATACTAATTCAGTACACAGAACAAAGTTTCCAGGTCAGAATTATTGCACCTGGTATCGAAAAACAGTATTCTGCTGTTATTAGAAAGCCTATAACAGAAGTACTAGAGATTGAATAGAAAATTAAATTTACAAGAAACCTTTATTTGTAACTGTGATAGAAAGGTGCTTCACATCGCAATGTTTCCACAGCAAAGAGCAGGGAGGGGCTGCACGGTGCTGATAAGGGCCGCAGGGCACTGCATGTGCCCTGGGAGTCCCAGAAGATCAGAATGGAGCTAAGACTTTCCACTGTCCTAGTGATGCTGTAGCCATCACGATGTCGCAGCCAAGGCACGACTCAAGTGTTCGTGGTGATGATGCGGTCAGCAAACCTGCTGCCAATTGTACAGAAGTAGAACACATACAATGATGCAGTACCTAATACTTGGCCATGATAATAAGCAACTTCATGACTCATTTCTGTGTTTACTATGGTGTGCTTTTTTGTCATTTTTTTTTTTAGAAAATGTACTCCTTCTACTTATAGAACAAAGCTTACTCTAAAATCGTAGGCCTTGTCATACCAGCAGCTGCCTCATACTTATCATGTTTATTATGCTTCTGATTGTATCAGGGATCACTGTGTGATTGACTTCTACCACTCAGGGTTGAACAAGTGTATTCTGTGATGTTGATGCACTACTCAGTGTGTCCCCATGGCTAGTCTGTGTGATGAATGACTGTGTGTGTGTGTGTGCGTGTGTGTGTGTGTGAGAGAGAGAGAGAGAGAGAGAGAGAGAGATCACCCATCATGGAGATCAAAAGATTATATGAAAATAGGCTGCTCTCCTTCCCTGTCAATTTTCAATCCATTTCTTACCACCAGTCTTATTTTTTTCCCAATATCAATTTGTTTATAGGTCAGGAAAAGAGAGAGGGTAGAAAAAGAAAACTAAGAGTCAGCAGAGAAAAATTCTCTGTGATTTTGTAATCAAAATGACAATGGTGTATAAGTCCAGAGTTAAGCAGAAAGGAGAGTAGTGCACAGGAAATCCCTTCATCTCCTCAGCATGACCATAATTGCCAAATTGAAGCCATTAGAGAATTTCATAGTGAAGACTCTTACCTAGGGCAAGAGAAAACAACAAAAGAAAAAGATGGAAAATACTTTTTGTTTTGATTTGATTTTTGATGCTCTATCTTTGTGACTGAAATTGCTATAGGAAAAGAGCTGTGTTTATTGTATTTAAATTCTACTAAGTTTAAAAGTTTAAATATTTGAAAATTAGTGAACCTAGGTAAAAATCCTATGGCCATTGTCAACCAGTCTTTCCAGGGCAGAGTGTAGATAGAAAACACCTCAGATATGTATATATATTACTTAATTGAGTCAAAATTAGATTTAAGTTGTGAGTTTTTGAATACATGGGACAATCTCTGAATAAATAATGCTCTAGCTTTTCAAGAAAATTTATTTTTCTCTAAAGCATTACAGAAGATGGGGTTTTATAGGTAGCATTCTGAGAATTTTGGTTTAGTTCTCAAAATAAATAAATAAAAATTTTATATGTATAATATATAACTATATTATATTCATACTTTTACATATATATTTATATATATATATATATATTTAGTTATCTAGAGTATTCTGAGTAATGTTTCCCCTTCAATTTAGTTTTAAACTCCTGAGGAAAGCATTGAATTATATTGATAAAGTTTCCAATTAAATTATTTAAGTGTATTACTTGAAAAATATTAGTCTTATCTGATATAGGGTTGGGAATTCATCAAAAATTAATCTCTACAGAACATCTGTTGGATAAAAATAAGATTTGCCTAGAGCACATATTTAACAATGGTATTGGGGATCAGTAGAATCATTAATAGCATAAGTTGCTATGATACCAGAGGGATTCCCCAGAATACAGAAAAACTTGTATAACATGTAAGGAGAAAAGGTAATATGTTTTCAAATACAGGTAGGTAAATTAAGAAAGATGAGACAGACATAGGACAGAAAAGTGGATTGGAAGGTGATTAGGTACATATGCATCAAAATATCACAAATATTTATAAAACACAACATTTAAAAGTATTAAATTATTTTTGCAAAGTTCTTAGATTTAGTCCAATAAAACAGAATAGTCCTTAAGTTTATTGGTGGGGTATGTAAACACTCAAGTAAGAATAAAGAGTCCAATCATGATGTCAGAGTGATGTTCCAGCTGTGAGAGGGTCAGTCTCAAGGAGTGCTCAACAACAAACAAGGAGTTTGCAAGCAATACAATGTTGACAGTAATGAATGACTAAAAGTTTGGGTGGGGGCTTGGGTTTGTTGAAAGCCCTGCCCCAGACTCTAGAAGCACATTGAAAAGGAAATGAGGTATCCCTATGGAAGTACAGAGAAAATTGACTGTTGGCCATTCTTTGTGATACAAATTGGTCTTGATATTCATTCCTCAAGAGAATTGAGAATTAGGTAGGCAAATCAACAACAGCATACCAGCTTCCCCATGACTTGCAACTGTCTCATTGAAGATGATAAAGTCTGGCACCACACAAACCCAGGGTGGAACTTTGGCGTTCAGCCTTTGTTGTTCTGCTGTCAATCTCCATGCCCTGGAGGCCTTTTAGACTAACCATACTGTTAACGTGGTAACACATGATTGGTAACATTCTTCTTTGTAGCAAGTCCTGAATTAGCATAGCAGAATTCTTTCCTCAATTTATTATACTGTACTACCTTTGTTGAATTATCTACCTTGTTTTGAGTACTTCAGGTAGCAGACAGGAGTGGATAAGCCACACTATTATGGCTCAGATTTTTAGCTATAGAATCTTCTCAGGCGGTAGTGATAACCTGTGCCACAGACAACCAAAGAGCCTACAATGCTTTAAGCGGTGGGAACCATAGTGTGTACAATTGTATTTTAGAGATTCACTGTCCATTATGGCAAGCTATTAAACACCAACTACAACAAAGCCATCTGTATCATTAAATATCTTTGTAACAACAAATTCTACACTAGAAAACATAGACTTCTTAATAACACTGCAATAACAAGAAAATACAGAACATTTATTCATTTACTTAAAATATATGAATTCTAGCCTACTGCAAAGTTCTATTTTAAGTACTGGGGGATAAGCAGTATATAAAATTGACAAATATCCATACCTTTGAGGGGGCTTACATTTGAGGAGGAGGTGACAAACAGGACAAATAAGTAAAATATCTATCTTTTTATATTAGATACTATTTTAAAAATAATTTAGATACATTGCAAAATCAAGCAGAATTACAAAGACTTCCTATACATGCCTGTCCTCACATATGCATAGCTTCATTACCGATATTTTATTTATAAATGCCAGAAAAGAATTTTTATAGTTCATATTAAATAGTTATCTTATTTCAGTATAATATGCCCTAAAAACCACTGCATTTGTGGCAATGAATGTTTAAAACATTATAAAATATTTCCATTTCAGAATTGTTATCTTTCATTACCCAAATAAGCCAATATCTATGAAAATCTTATCTTACTAATTTATTAAAATATTCACTGATTCATAATATATATTGGATACAAATGTCTAATTCACTACATTAGTTTGTAATGATTCAGTTTGGAAAGCTCTCTTTTTTGTCAACCTAATTGACCTCTGTGCAACAATCTAAATTGATGATCATTTTCTCCCTGAAAAAGGTATCCTTCATTTATCTGTGATACACTACTCTCATGTGCTTTTTCTCCTTTTATTTTTGCAAACCTTCTTAATTAATTTTACCCTTTTTCCCTTCTTACAAACTATTAAATATGGAAGTTTTCTTCCCAGAATATTTTTTCTTAGGAATTTGTTTCCTTCTTTCACATGCTTTTTCATCTCTCCATCATTCAAGTACATATTCATTTCTCAATGAAGATTCATTCAGAACCTGCCATTTGGGTCTTAGTGATGTAGACATAAATCAAAGGTAACTCTTTTCTAATTCTAGAGAAGGGGAGAAAATGTAAATATGGTTATAAAATATTTATGGTAGGTTTTGTTACAAAATGGTGTACAGAGCACAGAGGGCAGTGGGAAGGAAGTGATTCCTCCAAGAAAGTCGAAAAACATGACATACACAGATAAGGACATCACTCTGACTTTCAACGGGTAATAGCGTATGGTAGAGGGCCAAAAAGGGATGGAGATTCCAGTGAGATTAATGGTGAAAAATCAGTGTTTGGAAATGATTAATAATGTGTACGAGTGGAGTGAAGTTGATAGAGTCATGATGCCAGGCATAGGAGGGAAAGATAAGCCATGTCCAGGAATGAAATATGAGATTTTATGTAAAAATTTGAAGAGATGGAATGTAGCCCAGTGCAAATAAGGTGTAAAAGAATGTTTTAAGTTTATATAGACCACTTTGATGACACTGATGAAGATAAGCCCACAGCAGAGTAAGAAGACAGAAAGGATTAGAGAAAGGGCTTAAATCCCATCAAGATTGTACATAAAGAACACAGTTTAGTGAAAATCCAAAGATGTCAAATGCAGAGAAGCTGGTGGAGCAACAGCCTTATTTGGAGGTGAAGTTTTTGAGGAAGGGGGAGTATTCTAAGATGAATTCCCAGGTTCTTTTGTTGTAGTTGTTGTTTATAGTTTTATAACTGATTTTAGTCTTGCATTGGGTACTGATGCTTTTGTTCAATGGCAGACCGCCTACATGATGGCAGCCCCACAGCATTCCAATGGAGCTGAAAAATCCCTATCACAAAGTGATGTGCAAGCTGTCCTAACCTCATGGTGTAATGCATCACTCATTTGTTTGGGTGATTTTAGTATAAGCAAATCCAGTGTGTTTCCAGTAATATAAATGTATAGTGAACACAATTAGATAGACCCATAGTGCTTGCTAATGATAATAAATGATTTTGTTACCTGTTTTGGTATTTACAATGCTGTACTTTAATCATTGTTTTAGAATGTATTCCTACTTATGAGAAAATGTTACTGTAAGACAATATGTCCATGTTAAGCCAGCAGCAGTCTCTTCTATGTATCAGTGATGTTTTAGAACCTCAAATATTTATCATTTCTTTGTGGGGGATGGTATTTAAGATCCTCTCTTTTAGTCATTTTAAAATACAGAAATTGTGATCATTACCTAATCTCACTATGTTGTACAATAAAGCATCAGAACTTATTACTACATTCTAACTAAAACTTTAAACCTGTTGACCAAACTGTCCCTTTACCCCCATGATTCTACCCCACCCAGGCTCTGGTAAATCCTATTCTACTCTCTACCTCTGAGTTTGACATTTTAGCTAACCCACATAAATGAGATCATACTGTATTTGTTTCTCTATACCTGGTTTACCTCATTTAACTTTTATCCATCAGAATCACCCATGTAGTTGCAAAGGACAAAGTTTCATATTTTTGTTTTTTTAAGGCTGAGTGATACAGGTGCTTTTAGATTTATGATGTGATTACATTCTAATGAACTCACTGTAAATTGAAAATACTGTATGTTGAACACATAGTTAGCAACCTTGCACACTGTAGAGTATGGGTTTTTTACCCTTGTAGTTGTATGACTGATTGGGAATTACAGCTCACTACTGATAACCAGCATTAAGAGAGAATATTGTATGGTATGTTACTAGTCCTGGAAATGTCAAAATTCGAATCTGTAGTACAATTTCTACTGAATTGCTTTCACATCATCGTAGAGTAGAATCACCTAAAGTTGTGATTTCATTTCACCTAATACTTGTATTTCATTGTGTATATACAATGTATTTTTAACATTCATGCACTCATTGTTTGCCACTTAGGTTGTTTTGGTATCTTGGCTGATGTAAACGTAGAGGTGCAGACATCTCTCCACTACACTAATTCCCCTGGATATATACCTAAAGGTGGGATTGCTGAATAAAAATATAATTATGCTTACAGTTTTTTGAGGGCCTCCATTCTCTTTTCCAAAACAGTTGTACTAATTTATAGTACCAATTGTATATAAGGCTTCCCTTTTCATCACATTCTTACCAAAACCTGTGGCTTTTTATCGTTTTTTTCACACCAAATTTGCCAGGTTTGATTGGATAACTCCTCAACATTTTAATTTTCATTTCTTTGATGTTAGAGATGTCGAACATTTTATCCTTTTTCTGTTGGCCATGTGTATGCCTTCTTTTGAGAAATGTCTACTCAAATACTTTGCCTACTTTTAATTGGAATATTTGTTTTAGTTTTAAGAAGTATTTTGAATACCTGATATATATTGTGTGTTGTCCCCTTATCCAATGTATGATTTGAAAATATTTTCTGCCAGTCTCTGGGTCATCTCTTCACTCTATTGTTTCTTTTACTGAGCGGAATCTTTTTTATTCGATGTTATCTGATTTGCCTACTCTCCCTTTTATTTCCTATGCTTTTGCTGTTGAATCAAAGAAATTACTTCCCAGACTACTGTCATGGAACATTTCTTCTTTTGTCCCCCTTTTGTCATCATTTGTTTGGGATCTTTGCTCAAAACTTTAATCCATTTTTAAATATTTATTTACTTATATATTTAGTTTTTGAGACATGGTCTCCTTGTGTTGCTCACACTGGTCTCAAACTCCTGGGCTCAAGAAAGAGATCCTCCAGCTCAGCATCCTGAGTACTGGGTCACGGGTTCATGTCTCTGTGCCTGGTCTGATTCCTATGTAAGAGTTGAGTTAAAGGTACATTAGGCAAGAGAAAGAAATAAAAGAGAAAAATGGCAAAAAGGGATGATAAATTATGTATGTTAATTGATGATGTGCTTTTGTACTAGAAAACCTACCAAAAGCCTCTTGAAACTGATAAGCAAATTCAGAAAAGTTGTTGGATAGAAAATCAGCATAAAAATTAGTAGCTTTTCTGTACACTAATAATGAGCTTTCTGTGAAAGAAATCAAGAAAGCCATCCCATTCACAATAGCCTCTTCCCCCCTTGTCCCACAAAAAGGAATAAACCTAATTATGGATGTAAAAATCCATTACAATAAAAAATTGCAAAACACTCAAGAAAAAAATTTAGGGAGACACTAGAAGGTGAAAAGATCTTTCTTGTTCGTGTATGAGAGAATTAATTTTGTCAAACTAGCCAGACAACTGAAAGCAATCTATAGAATCATTTTATTTTTTGTAAAGTTTTTAAATGTATTTATTTTTTTAGATGTTTATAGACCTTTATTCATTTATTTTTATGTGGTGCTGAGAATCAAAACCAGTGCCCCACACATGCCAGGCAAGTGCTATACCACTGAGCCACAACTCCAGCCCCCAAATCATTTTAATCCCCATCAAAATACCAATGACTTCCTTCACAGTACTAGGAAAAAAAATCAAAAAATTTATATGGATGCACAAAAGACTGAATAGGCAAAGCATTTCTGAACAAAAAGAGCAATGCTGGAAGCATCATAATACCTGATTTCAAAACTAACTACAGAGCCATAGTAACAGAAACAGCATGACATTGGCATAAAAAAAGACATGTAGACCAGTGGAACAGAATAGAGGACCCAGAAATAAACCTACACATTTATAACCATGTGATTCTTGACAAAGGAGACAAAAACATGTACTGGAGAAAAGACAGGCTCTTTAACAGTGTAAGGAAAACTGAATATCCATATGTAAAAGATTCAAAGGAGACCTCTCTTATTGTACACAAAAATCAACTCAAAATGGATCTGAAACTTTAATGAAAGATCTGAAATTTTAAAATTGCTAGGAAAAAAAAAACATGGGGAAAACACTTCAAATATTGGCACAGGCAGTGATTCCTTGAGTGGGAATCAATAGCTCAGGAACCAACAGCAAGAACTGACAAATGGAATTACATCCAGTTAAAAAGCTTCTGAACAAGAAAGTAAACAACAGAGTTAAAAGAATACACAGAATGGGTGATAAATTAGAAATCAGAAGAACAAATAATTAAATAAAAAAACAAGAAATGATCTGAACATTCTCAAAAAAAAAAAATACAAAAGAGCAATAAATATGTGAAAATGTGTGCAACATTTTTTGCTGTACAGAAAATGCAAATCAAATTTCCATTGAGAAACCATCAATGCCCCAGTTAGCATGGCTACTAAGGAAAGAATGAAAAAGAGAAAGACGAAGGAAGGAAGGAAGGAAGGAAGGAAGGAAGGAAGGAAGGAAGGAAGGAAGGAAGGGAACGGAGGGAGGGAGGGAATGGAGGGAGGGAGGGAAGGAAGGAAGGAAGGCAGGCAGGAAGGAAGGGAGGAAGGAAGGCCCAAATAAGAAATGCTGATGAGAATGTGGAGATAACCCCTGATACACTATCAGTGGGAGTGTATTTTAGTAGAACCACTAGGAGAAATTTTATGGAGGTTTCTTCAAATCTAAAATTACAAGTAACATATGATCTAGCATGCCACTCCTTAGTGTATATCCACATGCAAAAGTGAAACCTGCATATCCACATTTATTGTAGCCCTATTCATAGTAACCGATGTATGGAATCAACCTAGGTGCCTGTCAACAGATTAATGGATAAAGAAAATGTGACATATACACACAATGGAGTAAGACTTGAACATAAAAAGAAATGAATCTTATCATTTACAGGAAAATGAATGGAACTGAAGGATATCATGTTTAGCAAAGTAATCCAGACACAGAAATCCAAATATCACAAGTTTCCTCTCATGTGTGGAAAATTAACTTAAATTAGTATGAAGACAAGAAGACCTGGAAGTAGAAGAGGGACTATAGGGAAAGAGAAAGGGACCAGGAGAAGGGAAGAGAGAGTAATAAGAGATGGTGGAAGGAGTGTTGAACATGATCAAGGCCTGGTATATGCATGTATGGAAATGTCATAATGAAACCCATTAAATTGAGCAATTAATATGTGTTAATAATAAAAATTAAAAGGAAAAAAATGAAAGGAGAATGAGTAGTGGGGTGAGAAATGTACAATTCCTCTGTCGTCATTGCTGTCTTAACCTCATGTCTACATATATTAATTCCTTGAGATGGAGACAGTTTTCCTGGAGGGTTGCAATGACTGGGCAAAGGAGAAAGGCAAACATATTTATAAAACTTAATTTCCTCCTGGTGCAGGATTCCTTTTAAGTATTGATGTTACCTAACAGAATAGACAAGACCAAGTGGTTTATGAAAACACTGGTTCTATTACTCTGTTTTCAAGTATGTTTGCAGGAAACAGAAAATATTTGCATCACCTAGGACGTTCTCAGTGGTTCAGTATTTGTTCATCCTTTTCATCAGTATGTAATCATTCCCCACATGATATCACTGATTTCCTCCACTTAAATCCCTCAGAAATCCCACCTAAAAACTCCCATTCAGATGGAGTTAGCTGAAATGAATATTGTTCCCTATTTCTAATTACTAGTTACTTCATTTTCATGTGGCTTTTATTAACATGAAAATGAGTCTCTTGAATTCCAACTGAGATTTTAACTCACTTTCTGGATCATAAGAATGAAAATAGTCATCAACCTCTTTCTACTTATTATGCTTGGATTTCCTAATACTTTCTTTAACAGTGTAGAATGGTTTTATTTGGCAACTCTCTTCCTACCGATATAATGAACATAATGAACTATATATATGCACACATTATTATACCTTAAATTTTACAAAAGGTATGTTATATACTCATTGCTTATTAATATATCATAATAATAGAGCATATCTTTATATATTTTGTTTTGTTGATCATTATTACCAAATAGAGTGCAATCATTTTTCTTCCTATTGGATCCAAATATATTTTGCATATATCTTGCAGTGAGTCAATGTAGCAAGAATTCCTGGTTTCCCTATAATCTGTGGAATTTAGATAAGTTATCAAAACCCCTGTATTATGGCTTTTCTCTGTAAAGCAGAGACTTTAATAGAAACTTTATTAAAGTGTTTTATGAAGATTAAATATGCTGGTAGAACATGGAAGCTTGATAAATCTTAGCTTTTGCTATACCCCCTCCCTAGAATTATCTTGCCTTAACTAACCACATATTTAGAATTCATTATTTTCTTCCCTAATCTCACATAATGCGTCGCCAAATCTTTGTTAGAGGACTTTATCAGAATCTTATATTTTCATTGCGATTGCTAGGTCTGTTTCTGCTGCCTTGATAAAATTGTGAGGTCTTGCAGAGTGAGCCTATGCCTTCTTTATCTATGATTTACCAGTTATGTTTTACATTTGTAGTAGTTATTTAATATGTTTTTGTTTCATTATATTCAACATTTGAGGAGAATGACTAAAAACATACATCTACAGTATTGTTTAGTTTTCAATTCTTTTTCCTAGGGCCAGTATTTAGATTTCTCATATCAGCAATGATGTTTTAAGAACAACGAAAAAACCCTTATATTTTATATTGGTCTCTTTGACTTCTGTGCAATAGGTAACTTGTAGATACCTGTTGATTAATCAATTTATGAAAATTGCATTTTATATTACCCTATCCCTAGTTTTTAGAAAATACTTAATATCCTATGGTCAGCTCAAATATGTCTTTCTTCTCAACTCTTCACTCACCAGCTCCCAACTACTTTGTAGCTGTATTCTTTGTTCTTCATAATATTTTATTTGTAATTTCTTTATATTTTGTCAGAGTATTGTACTGCTATGCTTTATATACTTGTGTGTTTTCATGAATGTGTACTTTTTAAGAATAGCACCTACATTTTCATTATTACTTATTTTATCATCCTACATAATGTAACTGGAAGTTTATTAAGTACATGAATAAGTATGTGTTCAAAATCTTATACTTTCCACATTTATTAAATTATCTAATGAGAATTGTCATTGTCAGCATAATGGTGCCAAATAGTGCCTGATTATCAAGGTAGTTTAATAGAAGTAAGCAGCTCATCCATTCACTACAGCAATAAATAAGTTCAGTACCTGAGAAAGACATTTAGTAAGATTGAGAGGCAGTGAAATACATACGTTTAGGAGGCCAACTCATGAACAGTTTGACTTTGTATGCTTCTTGCTCCTATGCTACTGAACTTGGATAGGTTACTAAGTTCTCTGTATCTTGGTTTCTTTATCTACAAATAGAGATAATTGTCAACAACTCAAGTGTTTGGGGAAAGAGCAAATGGGTTAGCAAATGAAAAGCTGAGAGTTATATTCAACCAAAGCAGAACGAGTAAGTTCAAAGGACACTACCAAAACCTTTCAATGTATCAATCATAGTACCCCGTTTCCTGTGCATTTCAGAATGTGTATTTAACCACATAGAGCTGTTCACTTGTGTTTTCTGTGTTAGTGTACATGTATTATTGGAATCAGTGAAAACATTTTAATGGGTATTGAAGTCTTTGGAAGAGAAGGATAAAGATGTGATCCTATGGGTAGAAAATGTGGGTCAGCAGACGTGCTGGATTTACAGGACAGAAACAGTTTCACACAGAACTACTCAGATCTGGGAAGGAATGGAAGCCAGGTGGCAGCTGATTTGGTGTTTGGAATGTGATAGCAGAACTCAGTTACAGTTGACTACTCTCTTCCTCTTAAATAACATCATGCATTTTAATGGCTTCATGCTGAATGTTTAATGGCACATTTATAAGTTGAAACTGCCATCTTCTCAATTTCATTTGCCATTTGGATGCCGGAAGCTCAAAGCTTCCTTTCACACAATTCCCATGAGAAAGGAGCGTCATTAGAAAATACTTGTTTTTGTCTGTTCACATGAATATATACATTAAAATTCAGAGTATTTTCCTTTGCCTCCCTAATGGCAAATTCCACTCCTATAATTTCAACAACTGGGTTTCCATATAAGTTTTGATACTTTACTTTTCTTAGATCCTAATTTCAAAGCCTGTTCACCACTCTACCTTTTGATTTTTAAGAATTTCTACTCTATTTTATAGGATTTTAAAATTCTATTGCTTTTTTCGCACAAGTAACATGATAGAATGCAGGTTAAAGAGAAGCACCTTTTTTCTTAGCACCTTTTTTGGAGTCTAGATTGAACATTTTTAGCAAAAATATTGATTCTAATATTAATTTATAATTTGTTTTTGAATTCTCCTTGCTGAATTTATAGGATTATTTTATATTTTTTCTTTAAAAATGTATATGTAAAAAAATAGAGAAATATTTTTACAAAACCTTTTTTATGTTGCTCAAGCACAAACTACTCCAAAGAGAACTTAGATAACAACCAGGCAATTTCTCATTTGAACTGCTAAATAAGGGCCTGCCACTAGAGGCCTAGTGGCAGCATAGATGATTTCTTGAATTCTCCATAAATTATCACAATCATTTTTAGCATCCTTAGTTCAAGAAGAAGGGCAGTTGATATTGAAAAAAATAAGTTATCTCACATATTGGAACATGGAAGGATAGCCCCAGAGTCAGGCAAATTAAAAGAAGAAACATAAATTTTACCATTGTTGTCCAATTATGTGTATGTATGCGTGTGTATATGTGTCTGTGTGCATGTGTGTGCGTTTGTGTGTGTGTGTATGTGTGTATTTAGTACTCCTTAACCTAAGAGTTTCAAGAGACCATTGCCTTTTTTTCATTTCTTGATTTCCTATGCTTTAGAAAATGTCCTTTGTCCTTGATAATTTCATAGTCCTTGTGAATATCAAATTGACTTAAGCTGGTCCCACATGACCCACTCCACTAACTAAACTAGTAGATATCAATGACTGAACATGACTTGAGGTGAATTTGAGAGCTACTATATTTTGTGATGAAAAATGGGTACAAGTTGTAGAAGTTGTTCTGAGAATTTTATGATACCGGAAACATGCTGAATACAGTAAAATTATGAAATTTACAGTAAATTTTATGAAATAAAATTTTAAAGCAAAAATAGACAAATGGGATTGCATCAGATTAGCAAACTCCTGAAAAGCAGAGGAAATAATCAACAGTGTGAACAGACAACCTACAAAATGGGAGAAAATATTTGGAAACTATACATCTAATGATGGCTTGCTATCCAGAATTTATTAGAAGCTCCAAAAATTTAACAGCAGAAAACAAATAACCTGTTTTTTTTTTTTTTTTTTTTTGGTACTGGGGATTGAACCCAGGGGCACTCGACCACTGAGCCACATTCCCAGCCCTATTTTGTATTTTATTTAGAGACAGGGTCTCACTGAGTTGCTTAGGGCCTCATCATTGCTGAGGCTGGCTTTGAACTCGCGATCCTCCTGCCTCAGCCTCCCAAGTGCTGGGATTACAATCGTGCGGCTCAAATAACCTATTTAAAAAATGAGCAATAGATTTAAAGTGTTATCTCAAAAGATGATGTACAAAGGGTAAACAGGTATATAAAAATTGCTCAACATGGCTAATCTTCAGGGAAATGTAAATCAAAAGGACAATGAGATACTACCTCACCACAGTGAGAATGTTCAATATGGAAAAGACTAAATATAGCCAATGTTGCTAAGGATCTGGAGAAAAGGGCACCCTTGCACACTGTTGGTGGGAGTTTAATACAATCATGGTTGAAAATACTATGGACATTCCTAAAAAGAAACAAAAAAAAACAACAAAAAAAATAGACTACCATGTAATCTGGCAATCCCCCTTCTGGGTATATTTCCAAAGAAAATAAAATGAAATTAGTACCTTGAAGGGAAATTTGTACTCCTATGTTCACTGATGCACTATTCACAGTAGCCAAAATACAGAATCCAAAACACTGGGACTCATAGAAGGTGAGAGTAGGAATGGCAGTTACCAGAGGATGGGGAGAGTGAGGAGAAAAGGATGTGATTAATTTGGTTGATGGATACTAAGTTTTAGTTTGATAGGAGTAATAAATTCTGGTGTGCTGTTACACACAGTAGGGTTATTATAAATAATAATAATGAATTGTAGATTCAAAAACCTAGAAGTAAAGATTTTGAAAATTTGCACCATAAAGAAATTATAGATGTTTTAAGAGATATATTTACTTGAATTTGAGCATCATATTATGTATCTAGGTATTGAATCATCACTTGGCATTTCATAAATGTGTTATAATTGTTACATATCAGTTAAAATAAAAATATTAACAATTCAAATGAATTTATGAATGATGAGTGAATGAATGAATAGAATTTAATTCATGCACTTCACAGGCTGAACTTGGTAGGAAGCAAATAAAAAATATTAACTTCTCATTTAATTAGTGCTGCTACAACCTCCCCAAAGGAATTTCTTTGGGGTTTTTGGCATCCAATGGTAGCTTCTATTTTGGACTACACATTTAAGTGCTTTAGAAGTCCTTAGGCATGTTCTGTTGGAAAAGGAAACTTCCTTGCCTGGGTTCTTCAGTGCTACTCAGGAGTCCTCTTGGCAAGGTCCTGGCAAGCTAGCCTTGGGCATCATTTAAAGTGTCCTTTCGACTGAGAGTAAATCACAGAAACTTACTGAACTGTAAGAAGACAAAACAAGTGACCTTACCATAGTCACTTCTTTACTTCTAAACATTTCTTTTAGATTGTATATATATGTTATATATAGAATATATATGTATATATATGCTTTTTTAAGTTGCAGGTGGACATAATACCTTTATTTTATTTTTATGTGGTGCTGGGGATCAAACCTAGGGCCTCACATATGAGTGCTAGGTGAGCACTAGAGTGCTAGGTGAGCACTCTACCACTGAGTCACAACTACAGCCCCTTCTTTTGCATCTTTTATTTAATTCCTCCTCAGAGAAGGTAAAATACTGATGTCTAACTATAAAATGAGATAAATAATTCTGGATTCCCCTTCTATCAAGTAACCCCATGTTTCAATCAGCTTTTAAGCTGCTGTGACCAAAAGACCTGACAAGAATAATTTTAGAAGTCAAAACTTCAATGACACTGGCAGTTTCAGAAGTCTTAGTCCATGGACCGTGAACTCCATTGCTCTGGCTAGAGGTGAGGAAATACATCACGCCAGAAGGATGTGGCAGAAGAAGGTGGCATCAGGAAACAGAGAGAATTTTCCTCTTACCAAGGACAAGATATATGCCACAAAGTCATGCCCCAATGACCACCTCTTCCAGCAACACCCTCTTTGTCTACAATTAGCACCCAGTTAATCCCTATCAGGGAACTAATGTGCTGATTAGATTAAAGCTCCTATAACCCAATCATTTTACCTCTAAACTTTCTTGCAGTGTCTCATGCTGAGCTTTTGGGGGGCACTTAATATCTAAACCAAAACACCCCAATTATTTTAAGTGCTTTCTGTGGATGTCCTCTTCCTTCAGGTTCTCCCTCTTAGATGCTTGACTTCACTCCTTGTGAAGTTCCTTCCCCAACCATTTTATCCGTTTTCCAGATCTCAAAGGAAGAAGGGGAAGTCCTTACTCAGGACTCAGTGTCCTCGAATGTTCTGAAGCCCTTTACATTTCCAAGGTGTCCCTGTGCAGCCATTGGGTTTATGTGTTGATATCCACACAGTATGTTTGGTCACCTTTTAGCAATTCCCGAAGCAAATGTCTCCCTTCCTTCCTTTTCAAATAAGGGAATATACTTAGTATTTGTTTTTTTTTTTTTTTTTTTTTTCACCATGGGGGACTAAAGCTGAAATTCTGAGATATCATAAAATGTCAAAATCTGGTTGCTACTAATAAGGAAGAAATTTCAGACAAGAATGCATATTAGGGTGGGAGTTTGTGAGTATCCTTTTCATAGACTTCTGGGACAAGTGGCAATTTTGCTGATGGGTAAGGGTATCCCTGACTCTTACTTACACATGCAAATAATAATAGTAATGATGAAAATTATGATAGCTAGTATTTCCTTAAATATTGTTATTTTCCAGGAACTGATTTAAGTGCTTTGGAAGTTCTAATTTGTTTAATCTCTGTAGTAGCTCTAAGGAACTACTGTTAAATTTGTTCTACAGTTGAAGAAACTGAGAAAGAGAAATTGAGTTACTTCTTCAATATCTCTGAGCTAAGAAGCAGTGGAATTAGTCTTTAAATCTAGGTTTTTCCCAATGCCTCTTATCTTAATCAACATCTCTTATCAAATAAAATATAATTAAAATAATGATACTTTTATACTGATCAGGACATTTAGTTTTAAATGAAGTAATCTAGATTGTTAAGTATTGAGAAAAATGTAAGCACTTTTCAACTACGTACTTCAGCATAAAGCATTTAGACATCGTTGACTAGTATTTTTGAAACTTTACATATTATGATCTTAAAAAATTAAGGCTTACTAATGAAGAGTAATTAAAAATGCTGCATTTTAAGTAAACCAGTAAATGGTCATTGACTAGATTAACTTAGGTATCAGGATAAAATATATACAAATGTACAAATTTTATCCTCTTAGGACATTTGGCATCTGTATTTTACTTAACTATGTCATTAGTGTCCCTTTACCTTGCTGATACATTTAATCTTCTTTCCAGTCACTTACTGAAAAGGCCTCATTTTTATCTCTAGTATATTTTTAAGTGGCAAATCATTACACAATAACATTTTGATTTTTTTTCTGTAATTACATTTTTTCTCCCCTACATTTTGATCTGTTTATACCTAGAGTTTATATACAATAAATCACTGTGATAGCAAAATGAAGGCTAATAACTGGATAGGCATTTGAAATAAATATTTTGTTGAGCATGAATATTCCAAATTAATAAAACAAAGAGTATTATCTATGCCCACAGAATCCTTAAAGAAATACACACACATTTAAAAAAGAAAAAAATATATATACATATATATATTCACTTTCAACACCCATTCTAGTAAAAATGCAATTTCTTGTATAAGATTAAGAACATATGAGCTATAGAAGAAGCAAATTGTATTAAAGTATTGCCCATAATAGAGATAATAATTTTGGGCTTAAATTTTAAAAGCCTTGAGCAGGTAAATGTAATGTTCTGTTTCTAGGTGGTAAAATTCATCCCCAGGGAATGTTTGCTAGCATAAATATCAATATTGCATGCTATTTGAGTCTAACTATTTGGAAGTCTAACTATTTGAGTGACTTTGTGATGTCTTACTACAGTTAATGATTCTTGTTAAAAACAACAAAAGAATGTATCAGTCAGGAGGAAAGAAGAAATAACACTGATTTGGAGGTTTTCTTTTATAAGTTCAAATTTTTAAAAAGCTGAGGATTCACATGCTATCATCATTCTGGCTCTCTATTACTGTGTAACACACTACCCTCAAGCCATATGGCTTAAGACAACCATTTCATTTTGTAGTGATCTCATAGTTCACAAATTCAGGAAAGACCTAACTGGGCACTTAGTTTCTAATGGAATTAGCTTCAGCTGGGATGTCTGGGATTAGAGAATTTACATCCAAGTCTGGCTCTTCAATGGTCTTTGGTCTTTTTCTTTCAGTTTCCACCAGATAAATCACCCTTTAATGCCCTTCCTGTGCATTACACTTCTCAGAGCACACTGACCTTATGATTTTGGACTTCTTTTCCAGTAGTCCAGGGCCTGCACACATTTAAGAGAAATCCTCCAGTCTTAGAAATTCCTAAACTGGAGTATGGCATCATGCCCCTTCTGCACCATCTTCTATTGGTTAGAGCTGTTCCAATGCATGAGGTTTTGGGGATGGGGGAATAGAATGCCTCTTTGTGGAAATAGAGTCAAGGAATGAATGCATGACAGTTTTATATTTTAAATGTATAGTTGTAAAACAGATACTTTTGAATTTTTAAAACTTTTTTAGTTTTGATTCCCCTATTTTAAACCAGCACTGCATAATTAACAAATGGCTCACTATGCACTTTCTAATGAGAAAACTTCAAACAGCCTAATCCCCACTTGCCAGCACAAATACTAGTCTGGCAGTAAGTCACCTGAATTCCTCTCTCTGATATACAGAACCCAAAATGCATCTAGTTGTGCTCCCAACACAGAAAAATTTATGGTAAACAAGGGATTTGAATTCAGATATTTACTCAGCTTCTCAAAATCCTCTGCCAGGAAATTGACTGTTTATTTTGTTGTTGTTGCTTTTTTTTTCTTTTTTTTTTTAAATACTGTGGCTTCCTAAGTCCCTTTAAACTAATATGCACTCCCTGGGAAATTACAGCCATTGAAGGCATGGTTGTGACCAGAGGGCAAAATTAACTGTACCAACTGATTATTTATCCCTTTTCACTAAATTGTAAAGCTTTGGAAAATTTAAGTGTGTGTGTTTGTGTTTGTGTTTGTGCGTGTGTATAAACCTGGATGTCAGTTAAAAAAAGAAATTAAAGGTAAGTAAAAAGTAAAGTTTTCATGTAGAAGAGACTGATCCCACACAATTTATACATTCATGCACCACTTAGTCTGTGATTTTTCCATTTTGTGCTTCTGTAGCACTATTTGAAACACATTCTCTCTCCTCTTATCTTTCAGCTCTTATACATGTTGAACATTCTTACCGAGTGCTATCATAAGCTATTATATTATTTTTGTGTCTAAGTATTCCCTCCTTTAAACTCACCTGTTCAAATATCACTCGAGTGGCTCATGATCAATCTAAGGGTAACAGTAAAATGATAGAGTATGCTAATGAATATCACAGTAGGCCATCCTTCAAATGATTCTCGAATGCTGCAAGACACAGAATGTGGTTATGGAGATCTATATGTGCAAGATCTCTGTTATATTTATACATAATATTGCTTTACATTACAATATCTTAAAGACAATTGCATTCTTCATGATTTTATTCACTTGGCCAGAGAATGCTTTTCTGTCCTGTGGCAGTGGTATGCTGCTCCTTGTATGGATGTTGTCAACCTGCGCTAATTGAAATGTTTATAAAATGCTGATTCTGAAATATTAGAGCTTAACAGTTCAATAGTTCCTTAATGGGCTCTGTGTTTTATTAATGAAATGATTTATAGAAATATTTAATCTCACTGATTTACCATTAGCAATAATGAATCTAGTTATTAAGCACTCTGTTTCCAAAGGCTGTGAAAACAGGCCCGGAAAGTGCGTGGTATTTTTCGATGAGTTATTTGTGCTGAGATAGAATCAATGCTGTGGGAAGCGTTATTCCTCAAGTGGAACGCCATCATTTATGAACATGTAACTTGATGACTCTTTCTGTGATTTTCATACTATTGTATTCTTATTTATAAGAAATTTAATATCAATTATGAAAACCATCTCAGAACTTTTAAAGACATTAAGATGATGTATAAATATATTTTTCATATTAATTAAACTAAGTTCTGGCAGTAAAGCATTTGAAAGTACACTGATCCTTGAAGAATTTAATGGTTATTTCTTTAGAGAAACCACACTTTTAGTTCCTATACTTTCTGATACATATTTGAGATTATCATTTGCATGGATAGTCCTCTTCAAATAACATATGAATTGCATAAGAAAAAAATGTATGTCCACTGAAGACAGTAATTTATTTTTGCACATTTAAACATTTTATATTTTGTGGGCAGAATTTAATTATATATCTTAAATGTATTTATGTGACAGCTTTTTGAAATATGATGGCACATCTTAGGGTCTCTAAAATAGGTGCTGTGTTCCCTCCTATTTGTGCATCATAAAGAAAACTATTTTAATTTCCTATCTTAGCTATTAAAGAAAATTATTTCTTAGAGGTGCACTTCTTTGAAATTTCAGTGGCTATTTCAAATAATAAAACTGTTAAATGGGAAAGTGGGGAAAAGAATATATCTTCAGCTTAAGCCATCAAAAATGAGGTCTGAGGGAACTGGGAATGTAGCTCAGTGGATAGAGTGCTTGCCTCCAAGCACGAGGCCCTGGGTTCAATCCCCAGTACCACCAAAAATAAATAAATAAATAAATGTGGTCTGAAACCACTGAATTGCTCACACTGGCATCAAGTGACTATACTGCTATTACTCTCTGTTCTTCAGCCTGCAATGTTAATGCAAGATATGTTGTAATAAGGCACTGGCATGATCCAGTGACATAAAATGCCAACATTATGTGGCTTAGCCCTCTGAAATGGGTACTTCCTCTTTCTCTTGTTCTATTTCCTCGTTGGAGCAGAATTTGTTTTTGTATTATTTGGTAGCATGTGGATGTGATTTATGTTGAAGAGTGGGCGATTAACCAGAAACTCAGGGATTTTAAGAAAATCCCCTATCAGCTAAATAAAATGTCCTTAACTCTTTCATATAAGTAAATTAGTGTTTCCCATGATTTTATGGTGAAACATAGTTTCAAGGTTTTTATTCCTATTCAGACAGAAATTTAGAAGAAATAGATCTTATTCTTTGGCCACATTTCAGAGAATCAGATATGATTCTGGTAATTTTAGAAGACAATTGTATATCTTCAAATTTGATTTTGCTTTTTAGTTATTCCAATTTAATCAAATTAATGGAACAATGTAAATTCACATAATTGACTCTTTGCATATATGCTTTGCAAAATACTTGGAACAGTCAAAAAGGTTGAAGATTTTCATATTGCCAAGTAAGTTATATTGCAAAGTTATTACGACATACCCAATATGATTAGTAGCCATTTGTGATAAAAGAAATAATGGTCATAATCCCTTTTCTGAAGATATTTATACTTTTGTGGCGGATTCACAAGAAAATTCAAAATGTGAACAAGCATTAATTAGCATAAGAATTTCTGGAATCTATAATGAATAGAAGATCTGTATTGGTGCAGCCACTCTGGAAAGCAGTATGGCGATTCCTCAGAAAACTTAGAATGGAACTACCATTTGATCCAGGTATCCCACTACTTGGCCTATACCCAAAGTTCTTTAAATCAGCATGCTACAGTGATACAGCCACATCAATGTTTATAGCATCGCAATTCAAATAGCTAGATTGTGGATCCAATGTAGATTCCCTTCAATAGATGAATGAATAAAGAAACTGGTATATATACACAATGGAATATTAGTCATAAAGAAGAACAAAATCATGTCATTTGCAGGTAAATGTATGGAGTTGAAAGGCCGAATGATCTCTCTGAAAAGTGGATGATGATACATAATGGGGGAAGGGAGCGGGTAGAGCAAGAATGGAGGAAGGATGGATTATGCAGAGAAAAATGAGGGGTGGGGAAGGGGTGAGGGGAAGGAAAGATAGCAGAATGAGATAAACATCATTACCCTATGTACATATATGATTACACAAACAGTGTGACTCTACTTCAAGTACAACCAGATATATGAAATTGTACCCCATTTGTATATGATGAATCAAAAAATAATTTTAAAAAATTTAGACAATCCCTGCTACACATTTAACAGCCTATATATTTTTCAAATGAAATCTCAACTTTTCTTTTTTCCATTTACAAAGAATAGAGTCATGAGGAAAATACACACAGTATCACATGCAAAATAGAGCAAAACTAAGTTAAAAATGAAAATATATTGAGTAGTAGTAGTTTGAGATCATGTTTCTTAGTACTTTGTTTTTAATATAAAGAAAGAAAAAAATAGATATATGTTTTTTCTAATCATCAATTCCAAAATATATAGACCTTTATATAGGAAAGCACTTTCATAGCTTATTTTGTATTGTCTGACCAACATGCTAAACATATTTAGCATTATAATAATAATAATAATAATAATAATAATAATGTGACTATAAGTTTTGGGTTGAAATATTAAGCCATTCATAATATTATATATTGTTTATTAGGTTTACAGTGGTTCCAACTTTCTGATACATTTGCCCCAGGAATTTCATTTGGGATTCTTTATTTCAGTGATTGTTTGATGCCTTGGGTTAAGCAAGGGCGGGGTTAGTACCTCTTTGTCATAACATCACTTTCATTGCTTTTTATCACCTGTAAGCTGTGGTGATTGTGAATCTGTACGTCATGGCATGGGTTAAATGCTGGAGAAGACTGACTAGGCAGGCCAAGCCTATGATTTCCCTTTTCCTTCCTTCCTCACTTCCTTCCTTCTTTCTACCATTCTTCCTTCCTTTGTAATTAAAAATTAAAATGTTGTGGTTTACAGCATAGGCTTTAGAGGCTACTGTGTTGTACTTGTATACAACACAAGTCACTTGTATGATTTTAGGGAAATCACTCTGTTTTTCTGAAATCTCTGCTATCTTTTCTGTAAAATGATAATAAAAGCAGACTTGTGTACTTCATAGGGCTGATATAAAAAGAATTAAATATTGCCTAGAGAAAACCAAGAGCAGTACCAAGTTCATACATGCATTTAATAAATACCACCTGTCATATGTTTAATAAATCTGGTCTAGAATCAAAACAGGAAGGGAGAACTAAGATAAAGATTATTTTAATGCATCCAGAATTAATAGGATTTTAATGCCGGATAACCTCTCAAACTATTTTAAACTGTAGATATTTCTGTGGTTGCATTTTGAAACAAAATTCTGACCTGTATTTTGCCTTTCAAGCATGGTACTCATGCTTAAAAGTTTGCACATGTCTCAAATTAGCTCATTTTGGGAGGCATAAAGAGGTGACACAATGAAGGACTTACACTGGTGAGTAGGATTGCAAGTTAAAAAAGATTCAAAACACCTTACAAAACGATTTCCAATGCACAAAATCCAAAGGCCACAAATTCTCCCACATCCCTGCTATGTTTAACTAAGACACAGTGAAAGTAACTGACTCGTCACAACTTGTCATAACTCTAAAGTCAGTGAAAAGTAAAAAATATAAATCACTTGCTGAATAATTTATTCATAGATTTTGAACCTAGAAGGATCACATAGAAGTGAATAATGTAGTACAATCATCACATTATAGATGGGGAGAATAAAAACCCAAGAAACTAATTTGTTTGCTAATATGACACAGATAACAAGTAGCAGAAAGAAACTTAGAACGAGTTTTCTATGCTAGTTTTTTTTTTCAAAGCATATTGTTTTAAGCTAATCAATTAAATAGGACTCTTTCTGATGAAGAGGAAGACAAGGTAGCATTACAAGAAAAAAAATATTACTATTTGCCACTTTCAACAATTCCTTATAATAGCTCTTGCAATAACATATAAATGTATTTCATCATGGTAGAACTCAGAAACCAGGCTTCACAAAGAAGCCAAAATATATGGTCTATTTGCTTTCTGGATCAGCCAGCACTTGTCAATCTCAAGGAAAAAAAAGTTTCTAATAGAAAATTTATAAAGAACTTACAAAACTTTACACCAAAAATAGAAAGAACCCAAGCAATAAATAGGCTAAGGAACTGGGCAGACACTATACAGAAAAAGATATACAGGTGATTAACAAATATATGAAAAAATGTTCAACATCTCTAGTAATCAGAGAAATTCAAATTAAAACCACCCTAAGATTTCATCTCACTCCAATTAGAATGGCTATTATCAAGAACACAAGCAATAATAGGTGTTGGTGTGGATGTGGGGAAAGGGCACACTTGTGCATTACTGGTGGAGTTGCAAATTGGTGCAGCCACTCTGGAAATCAGTATGAAGATTCCTCAGAAAACTTGGAATGGACCCACCTTTTGACTTACCTATCCCACTTCTTAGCCTAAATCCAAAGGACTTAAAATCAGCAAATTACAGTGACGCAGGCACATCAATGTTTATAACAGCTCAATTCACAATAGCTAGTTTGTGGATCCAACCTAGATGCCCTTCATGGATAAAGAAACTGTGATATGTATACACAATGGAATAATATTCAGCCATAAAGAAGAATAAAATTATGGCATTTCCAGATAAATGGATGGAATTGGAGAATATCATGTTAAGTGAGATAAGACAGTCTCAAAAAACCAAAGGTGAAATGTTTTTTCTGATAAGTGGATGATGATACACAATGGGGCTGGGGCTGGGGGGTAAGAGAAGAATGGAGGAACTTTGGATTACTTAGAGGGAAATGAGAAGGGGAGGAGGAGAGGGTATGAATGATGGTGGAATGAGACAGATATCATTACCCTATGTGCATGTATGATTACACGAATGGTGTACATCATGTATAACCATAGAAACGAAGAGTTGTGCCCGTTTGTGTACAGGAATCAAAAAGCAGTCTATAGAAATTTTAAAAAAACTTAAAGAAAGAAAATATATTAACACCAAAATTATAAGTCTTTTCAGGAGTGAAATGGAGATATGAAAGTTATAAATGTTCTAAATACTGGAATAATAAAAAGTTGCTAGGTTAAGTCACATGATACTATAAATTATGAAAAATATGAAATTCATATTGAATTATTGGCAAAGATAAAATTATTTGGATTTATTTTATGATTTAACCATTTATAGTATTCCATCAATTAATCTTAATATAGTTATTAAATCTTTTTTTAGTAATTTAATTAATTCAAGAAAGATAAAGCGTATGCACACACATATACACCCAATTATAAAAATAATTTTTAAATCCTTTAAAAGTTATTAAATCCTTTTGTTATTAATTTAGTGACTTTTTATGGTGTATGCTCACACATAGACTTGTAAAAATAATTTTTGAATTTATTTTTTCTCTACCATCATGGCTGACTTGACATTTTTCCTGTATGATACTTTGCTAAATATACTGTGATTGGCTTGTTAGTGGTTCAGAGGACTCCAGAATTTGAGAACTGGCTGTTCATAATTATATCTTATTCTTCTACCGTAAATCTGTGCGACCTTCTTGAGCAAGTTAAATAGTCTTCCAAACCACGGTTCTGTCATCTCTAAAATGGGAATGATACAGTGCCTACTTCTTGGGATTGCTGTGGAGATTAAGTGTAATGGGGCATTAAAAAGTAAGTGTCAAGTACATACTAAACTGTTGATATCATTGTATAATATATCATTTGCAAATATGCAATATGTACATATGTCAACTAGCCTTTAAGAATTAATTGTACATTCATTGGGGTAATTGGGAATTCATCATTTCTGTTGGTTAATTTGAGAAATTATAGTAAATATCTATACACATTTTTGTATCAGTTGACTTTTAGAAATCTGCCATTTTTAAGTTAGTTTGTATTAACTTGTATAGATGCAGACAAAATGCTATTTTGAAAGAATTTCATATAAAATATAAACAATATGAGGAACAGTATTTTTAAGCTACTAAAATGTCTTAAGTATTTCAATGAAAAAGCAAATATTCATATTTTTTGAATTACAACTTTAAACATAGTAATTTATTTTAAATATTCTAGAAGTGCAATAGTTAAGTAATGTACCAACACTTATTTAAAAGAATGCTCATTAGATCACTTTTATTATTATTAAAAAGTGGGAACAACAAAATGTCCCATACTAGGGATTATTCATTGTATTCGTGCTATTACGGTGCCATTCATAAATTTTATAAAAGAATATTTCACAAATTTTCCTATATAAATATGTAATAAGCAAAATATAAATAATCACAATTCTATTCATAAATATATATACATATCACATGTGTATAAAATTGCACAGATTTGTTTTGTCCTGACAATATCGAGAACTCGTACAAATTTTAGCACTTGACTGTCCGTCCTTCCAATCATCGCAGGAGAAACCTTAATACTAGAAAATAATGATTTGAATTACCAAAATCAAATCAGATCAGACTGAGAAGCCTCTGGCAAATCTGAATGATGTGTCCAGCAAATATGAATGTGTTTGGAGATTGTGTGTCTAGGGAATGGAGTGGTGTCTGAGCCTACTAGATAGGTGACCAGAGGCTATGGCTGAGGAAGTGATTTTAGGACCTGATCATTCATAGTGACAAGTATTTCCTCCTCATTCTCTATTGCAATAAATCCTGTGGGCTGATGAACTAATCTGAACTTTCCCTCCTCCACTCGGCCCCACCCAAACCTTTCATTGGTGGATTACACGGGAGGAAGACTAATTTCTGTAACAAAGCTTTTTTTCTCTTTAATTTAAAGATCTTGAAACACTGATCTGTGTGTTTGCCTGATGAAATTATTGTGGAAAGCAAAACTGAAGAGTGATTGTTTTGTGTCCCTGGGGTTCTCCACCCTACAGCACATCACCAGCCTGGTCCTAACACATGTTGTCATTTCCTTACTGCACATTACCAGATGGAGTAGATGATACCCCTGGCAGGAAATGAGCTTGTAGGTTAAAATAAAGTCCATGAAGTTGCAAGAGAAAGAAAGTAGCAAATAAATGATGCTAAAGCAGTGCTTTTCCTTACTTGTATTATGGATAGTCTTTGATTCCATCATATTTTTTGTAGTATTTTCTAATTTTCTAGCCAAAAGTACATGACTTAGTGATTTAAATTGTATTGTCACAATAAAAGACATAAATATTATCTTAAAAGAGAATTAATTTAATCATCTCAAGAATTTATAAAATTCCACAATTGCAAGTAAGCTTATATCAGTGTTTTCTAAATATAAATAAAATGTTCAAATGTTATTTTATTTATTTAATTTTGGAACCAGGGATTGAACTCAGGGGAACTTGGCCACTGAGCCACACTCCCAGCCTTATTTTGTATTTTATTTAGAGACAGGGTCTCACTGAGTTGCTTAACGCCTCACCCGTGCTGAGGCTGACTTTGAACCCATGATCCTCCTGCCTCAGCCTCCAGAGTTGCTGGGATTATAGGCATGCGCCACCATGCCTGGCTAGAATGTTATTTTTTAAAAGTTAAAAAATATGTCATGGTATGTTCAGTAGTCCCCAAATCTATGCTAAGCCTTGATGATTTACTAGAAGTACTCACAGAACTCAGGAGAACTGTTAAACTTAAAAATAAAGTTTATTTAAGTGAAAGGTACATACTAAAATCAGCTAAGATAAAGGCATGCAGTGAAGAGTCCAGGAGAGAGCAAATGAAGGTTTCCAGTTGTATTTTCCCTTTGCTAACAGTGTCTGATGACATGCACAATGTACTGCCAACTAGGAAAGCTCAGTTTGTAAACTTGGAACCATAGTGTCAAAATATTTGGGTCATTGTTCAATAACTGTGGGTGACTGCCCATGTTTACATTAGATACCCAGTCTCTGGCTCCCTTTAGAGACCAAATTGATAATATATGGCCCGTGGTTCCCACCAGTAATCACAAGGTTAGTATAAAATATCTTGGCATGCCCACGTCCCCAGATAAACAAATCACATTTAGGATATTCAAGGGTTAAGAAGAAATTGCCCAGAAAATTATCATGGGCAAAATCTTTTTTTTTGAATGCACAGAGTTTGAACAACTCAGGTCTGATGAGTTCCATCTTCACTGCACACATGTAAAATCTTACTTTAATTTTTGTTAGAAACAATGGAAGAAACACTAGATAATTAGTGCAAGTTAGCTGAGTTGTTTGTAGCAATAAAGAATACCCATAAAGTTTAACTTTTTGTTTTTGTTTTTATTGGTACATTATATATGCATTATTGTGATAACATTTTGACATATTCATACATTCACACAAAATAATTTGATCAATCTCTTTCTCTGGTATATCCTCTTTCCCTACCCTCCTCTCTCCTCTCTTTGTCCTCACTCCCTCACTTTAGTTTACTATTCTCCTATTTGTTATTAATATTATTAATTAATACATTATAATAATATGTAAATATTGGATTTATTGTTATATATGTGTGCATGGACATAGCATAATTTGTTAGCTATCACTCCGTTTACTTTCTTATGCCCTCTCCACCTCTCTCCCTTAAATCACCTACCTGTATTCTGTTGGTATGCCTTCCATTTTGATGAGATCCTTTTTTATTCACTTTTTTCTCTATAATTTCCACATATGAGGGAAGACATTTGACCCTTGACTTTCTGAGTCTGGCTTATGTCACTTAGCATGATTTTCTCTGGCTCCATCCATTTACCAGCAAATGACATAATTCATTCTTCTTTACATAGTTTCATTCTTTTGCTTTTCAGTCAAGTAAAACTCCATTGTACATTTATATTTGCCACATTTTCTCTATCCATTCATTAGCTAACATCCACCTGGGCTTATTCCTTAACTTGGTTATTGTGAATTATATTGCTATAAACATTGATATGCCTTTCCCATTATAGCATGCCTAGTTCTTTTGAATCAATACCAAAGACTGGAATTGCCTGTATGTATGATGATTCCATTCCTAGTCTTTTGAGGACTCTCCATACTGCTTCCCAAAGTGGTTGTACTAATTTGCAATTTCACCCACAGTGTGTAACAGTATGGGTTAAGAGGTAGTAGGAGCAAAAGGAGGGCAGATCCTATATATACAATGGCCATTATGTAGGTCCTCTCCTATATCCCTAGCTGTGTGATATCTTTAAAAGTAACATAATTAGTTTTCTCAATTTTATTGTGTATAAAAGAGGATATTATTATAGCTAATTTACAGGCTTATTATGAGGATTAAATGAATCAATACAGATGCAAAAACTCAAAGCATCTGACAATAATGTGATGTTGCATTATTATTAATAAAAATACTTGTACATGCTTAACTTATTTGAAACATCTTCATATTTGCTTCCATTAAGTATTTATTTTCTTTGTCATTTTATTCAATTGAGGAAGAATATGATGTAGGTTAATATATGGGTAGTTATAACTTTTATTAAAAAAGCAATTCTTCAAAAAAATTGATGTTAAGAGGACTGCATTAGAGAAAAGGACCCAAAGTGGGAGGGGGAAAACAAACTAGACACAATGTTTTAACACTAGCATTTAGTTTTTGTTTTTGTTTTTTTTTAGTTCTACGTTTTATGTCAGATAGTCATAATTTTATTTTCAAATACAAATAAATCCTGTTTTAATATGAATCAGAAAAAATTCATTGCATGAAAAAATTACTATGTAAGTTCTTCAGGATGCTCCCATCTGGGTGGATGAATTACAGCCATCTTCTGGATTTGTATTTTTGGCTCAAATTTTATATTCACAAAGAAAAGGGACTTGATTGGTCAGTATTATGCATGCACCCCCTTTTCATGCTGGCAAATGCAAGAAACTTGAAGATAGCCCCACCAATCTTGCATCTGTCTTTAGAAATTCAATCCTTTAAAGGAAATTTGATGTGCATTTGACATAGAGATGAGATGTCACATGCTATAGCATCCTCCACTGTAGCACTGACATTGTTTAAAAGCATTAAAATCATAATCTACTGGTTTGTTCCCACTGGTCAGTTTGCTAATGGTTGGATTTTAAAGTACTGAAAAGATGATGTTAATTTCTTTTGATATTATGTCTCTTTTAGTATGAACATTGTACTAAAATTGAACATTCATCCCTACTTTCTGTAAATCAGACTTGAAAACTTTTTATGCATGCATTGCTCTACTAATTATTTTATACATGATAAATCGTGCACACAAGTATAAACAGAATGAGACTGAAGATAAAAATGGAAATTCTAATACTTTCTTCTTACACTATCTTGTTTTTGTCTCACCAGTGTTGAAGAATATTACAGAAGAATGAATATACAATCTATCAGGTGAGTCTACATAAATATGATTTCCTCTTTCCATCAAAAGTGGATATCATCAAGAAGTTACAAATTGGAGATGTGCCTGAAGAACAAATATTTTTCACTGCAGTTTGACAGCACATGCATGTGCAGTGGTGATGAAGAACCCATTCATCTGTGGTATCTTTCCTATACAAGGGATTTGCTAATAGAGCATTTTGTCTTTAGATCTGAGAGTGACTCCTCAGTACATTCATCATGATTCCCTTTGTGGTTCCCCCAAACATTACTTAAGTGTGTAAGGACTGTTCATTTCCCAGAATGTAAAATCATTTGATGTAGCTTCTGTTTCTTCTAACTCATCTTTATCTTTTATGTTATTAACGGGTCTGCAAGTAACTGCCATAGTTGGAAATAATGTGCTCTTTCCTTTTGATGGAGGAATTGAAGAGTAACTGTGCATCAGGTGTATTTACTGTAGCATATCACTTTAATGCTTTTATTGTCGATTACCACAAGGGTCTACGCTCTTCACAAGATGGAAAAAAATTTGCAGTTTCCTCCTTCTGAGATTATCAATAGACTGACAGCTGAATAACTTCTCTTACATAAAAAAGGAAGCACTTTCCTTGCTATTGGTGGTTAGTGTACAGTTAAGTGAATATTCTTAAAATTTTCAGGCTTCAAAATGTTGGCAACAGCTGCTTAGCTATGATGAGGTAATTGATTATTCAATCAAAACTCTTTGACAGATCTACTTTTAATGTATCCAGATATATGATTTTGCAATTTTAACAGTGCATGAATAAACATACAGAAATTACTGCTAATAAACCAAGTATCACAAACCCCAAACATTAAACTCCTGCTTTTTAAAAGATGTCAATAGGAGCCTGACATGGGGGTACACACCTGTAATCCCAGCAACTCTGGAAGCTGAGGCAGGAAGGCTGCAAGTTCAAAGCCAGTCTCAGCTACTCTGTGAAGCCCTTGGCAGCTTAGCCGAGGCCCTGTCTTAAAATAAAATCAAAAACAGCTGGAGATGTGGCTCAGTGGTTAAACACTGTTGACTTTCAATCCCTGGACCAAAAAAAAAAAGTCAGTAGAATATTCAGATATTAAAATATTTTAAACTACATGCAGGACACACAAGAAGACTAACAACATGTGTCTTTCCTCATAAAATAGATATATGATAAGTGGATATGTGTATTTTTTTAGTGATGTGATTATATTAAATTAATCATTTACACAATGCAAGGGTCCCCAATCAGGTAGTGAACATATTCTGAAGCGAAATGATTCTGCTTTCCACACCACCCCCTCATATTGGATTGATCAAGATTGCATATGCTCAGCAAGGATATGTGTAATTTTTTGCATCTAGTACAAATAAGTACATATCACATTTCACTGATATGTTAGGTAAAAGACTGGTATACTTTTACATTTATTAACTTACAGAAGCAGTACAGTCACATGATTCATTCATAAATTAAAGGTTTATCAGTAAACACTCCAGCACTTTTAAACAGATTTAGTCTATAGTATCAGGTTATGAAATTTTTCATTGAAGTGGATTTTATTTTAAAGTTATGAAAACATATTGGCCAAAGCTGTGAAAGAAAAACAAACAAAATGCAAGGTGTGATGTGTGTTTAGCAATAGCTGTTTAACATGTACTCAAATAATATAAACCTACAACTCTGCCTCAGTAAGAATGTGCAATAAGCTCTTGAGATTGTGTTGTCACATCACTGACAATCCAAAATGACAGTGATAAGATCAAATAAAATCCATGTACACGTTGCTATTCTTGTATTTTTCTGTGTGTATAGTTGCTACCACTCTTTCTTTATAATCCTCAGACAAGGGATTGAGTTGTTATTATTAAAAGGATTTTTGCCACTTTCCAGAGATGAAATAGGTGGCCTACAGATGCATGACAATTATAGCAGCATGAGCATGAGAGGACTTAACAATGTTGAGTATATTCCAATGACAATCTTTTAAGTTATTCCCTGGGAGTAGTTTTCTTAAAAAAAAAAAAAAAAAAGCAATGAGAAAAATGGACAAGATTTCATAGCTTTTATGTATGACCTTTAAAGAATAAAGAGTAGTGATTTTAAACCAAATTGAAAATGTAAAAATTTAGCAATTTAAAACTATTCTAGGTTTCCTGGGATTTAATTAAATATCTGATTTTATCATATACTGTATTGGAATCCCTATAATCTCCAATTTACTGTTTGCCTTCTCTGTTATAGCATTAGCTTGCACAGGACAGGTTTTGTCTGTGTTTCAACATTGCATATATTCAGTACCAGTCAAAGATCCTGGGTTACACATATTTATGGGATGAATTGAATTAATAAATATACTAGATTTTTATTTAAATAGAAATATATATACATATGTTTGTGTGTATTATGTTTTGTTTTTCACTAGAACCAATTTTTATGGGAAATTATGTTCTGACATTTTTGTTGTGATTTATTGATTTGGTTTTTGCTTAAGAACATATAGAAAGGAGGTTTGAAACTGAGAGCAGTTAAAGTCATTCTTCCATATTGTAAATGGGAAACTGAAGTTTTCTATTATTTTTACAGGAGTATGTGATGATTTCTCTTTACTTCTAACAATTGCATTTAGAGTCAAATGGGAAAAGACACAACAAAAAACAGACACCTAGGACCTTTAGAAACTAGATAATTTTATAAATAATAATTTCTGTACAAACAGTATAAAATATTGTACAAAGTAACTATAGCCTAAAATTAACTGAACTAATCATTTTGAGAGTAAATTAGTCTTTAAATCTGTATTCTATTTTGATTACTTGCTATTTTATGTTATTAATTACTCTCATGGACTCAAATAATTTGTTCTGTACTTGTATTTTGAAGATAACATGTCTATATAATTTTCTTTATGATTCAAAAATTTTACATGAAAGAAGGAAAATCTTTTATTTTCAGTATGTGAACTGTAGTTTGTTTGGTCTAAGAGTATCTTTGAAAGTAATTCTACACAATAGGATCCTGCTGCTCTATCGTAGGTAAAGTAAGTGAAATAGTTCCTAAAATTTGATGTGTCAGTGATGTTCCAATAAAAGTAGTAAAATTCAAAAAGTAATTTATTCCACAAAGCATGTTCCTGCTGTCTTCTTTGCCTTAATTTAGGTTAATTTTGATGAGAACTCTAGTCTTTGGCTCAAAAATAAAAATTTGAATGGAACTCTGTAAACCTCTTAGCAAAGAGATTGGTTTTTAAATAAATGATCCCTGAAGCAGTAATTTCATACACATGATTACATGAACCCCGCCTATGCTATTACTATATTAAAGTGGATTTTATATCAGTAGTCCAAATAAAATAACTAAGTTTTTAAAAAAATAGTGGAAATTGTTGACAAATGACCACAGAATTTGAAGGCTGGAAAATAACTAAAAGTTTATACAGTATACAAATTCTCTCTTAAAGTTATAAAAATTAAAAAAAAAAAAAAACTGTTGTTCAACAATGATCAGTGACCATTAGAACTGGAAGCCATTCTTCATTTCTAGTATTGTCTCCTTCTTCCGCCCTGTAAAGTCTAGTACATTGCAATAGTTCTGATGCAGAACTTTGTATCACCACCTATGATTGCTCAAGAAATTTCATTTTGGTGCTTCCCTGATCATAGACTCCAAAGAACATGCAAAACTAAATTCGTGCTATAACGTTTCTACATCTGTGTTAATGGTACTACAGGTTTGTGATATTGAAATCAACTTTTAATCCCCTCTCCTGTGAAATCATTAACCAAATCATTATATAAACAAGCAATATGAAATAAGCATAGTTCTCAGAATTTTACATGGATAATCTAATTATTTTGCAAACTAATCTTTAAGACAGGTAGAATCATCTCCACTTAAGGGGGGAAATGATCTTAGAGAAACACTGGAACTTGCTCATACTTATATAGTTATCCATTGGTTTAACCCAGGTTGCAACAGAGCCAATCTGATGTTACAAGTCTGCCTATGATCACCATAAACATTTCCAAGAGACATATCACTTAAATTTTCTACTTGGTCTTTTCTTTCTTTCTTCTATGATGACTTGATTCCACAATCAATATAGTCAGATGTCTGTAGGAGGACAAGGATAAAAAATATACTTAGAGTAAAAAATTAATTGACGTAAGAATAGTTTGTTCAGGATGTTGAATGAGCAAAGGAGAAAAATGAATGATACTTCTTTAAAGTTAGCGATCACAGATTTAAAATAGGATCAAAATTTTAAAAAAATGAAATTTTATTAACAAGACTTCACTCACTTGCTTTATCATATTTCATAGTCTACAAGAGTTAACTGGTGTTTCTTCTGACATTTGTCTCTTTATGTGCAAAGTAGTCTTTGACCTTCTTTTGTTTTCCTGAAATATTCCTAACAACTAAGACGGTTAATTCTCTATTTTATTTAATATTTCCCCTAGTCAAGTAACTGAATTTTTTTACATCTAATCAACACTGTGAATGAAGCCATAGGATACATTTTATTCAGGTGACATTTATTTCTGAACTAATATATGGATTATTGGACAAGGTTGAAAGCAGCTAAACCAACATGTGGATTTTCAGCATCACCTAGTAAGGATGTACAATGTGATAACTAAACTTTGCCTTATAGAAAATGATAACATTAAGCTAAAGCTAAAATAAAATGTCCCTAGAAGCTAAAATAAAATTCCAAATGCTTTGTCAATATTGAAGTCTAACTGACTGTGTAAAAGGATATATCTGGGAAGTTATTCAAGATCAACCTGGTTGTATTCAACAATCTTCATAAAGGCATATTTAGAATTTAAACAGTAGATCATAATCTCACTGACTGAAAGAACACTGTAATAATTACTATACATTCCTAAATTATTTTCATAATATGAATCATATATAATAAATGTATTTTATAAAATTTGGTAACAAAATTAACCAACTTTATCATAACAGTGTTATATATGAACTGAAAATGTGATCTTTATTTGTTTATATCCTTGTTGTGGGTCATAATCAACTCAAAAGCCCAGTGACACTCAACTCAAATTTTTATATATCCAGCTGCTATGGTTTAGATGAGTGTCCCCAAAGTCTTTAAGTAAAGGCTTGGCCCTTAGCATAGCAATATTGAGAAGTATTGTGGATTTTCAGAAGTAGGACTTTGTGGGAAGTCCCTAGGTCAGTGAGGATATGCTCTCAAAAGGGATTGTGGGATCCCAGTCTCTCAGTGTGTCTTTGCTTTTTGGCTTAGATATGTGAACACTCCCGGCAGCAGACACTCCTTGTGCTATTATTGTTGCTGTTGTTATTATTAACCAAAGCCCAAGATACTTCACTCCAACAGCTGTCCCCATTATATTTTTCTTAGATCCTGTCCTCTTCAGGAGGCTTAGTTAAAAAGGTTATGAATGCAAGAATAATTCGGCCAGGGGCAATATCTACCAGGGAAATTAGTTTAATCAGGAACAAGTTCATTAAATAAAAATGGTATTTATCCAAGGAAGTGATAGTATAGATTTTATAGCAGTATCTATTTTATGTTAGTTATATTATAGATTACATAGGATATCATGAATATCTTTGTACTCCTGTTCCTGAGTGAGAGATTTTTCCATATTTGAAAAAAATGATAACCATAATGGTATATTTAAAATTGAGTCTACTATCAAAGAATTCCTGAAATTTTAATCCATTCAATCTTATCATATAGCTAGAGGACCTGTTTCTAAAATAGAAACTTCTTATTACTGACCTGAAGAGAGTTCCATTTTTCAAATTCAGTTCTCTGAATGAAATCAATGAAATCAATTGTTTAAACATATATTTACACTAAAAAATAAGGAATCAGGGAACATTATTTCATAGTGTAGGTATGCTATATATTTTTCACATAGGTTTGTTTTGTAAATGTAATATTTCATCTCATTTGTAGATTAAAAAAACTAGTGGACCTATTTTTTTCTCCTAGTTACAAGCAATAATTTAATATTTACTTTGTATGTTTTAATACAATAAAATGTCAAATTGTACTATTCCCTTTTTTAATTGAATCCTTCAGTAAAATCAACTGACAAACATCCTTTGTTATATTCAGTTTCCGCATACAATCACCATCATGGGTGCTTAGTTATTTACCTTTCCTCCTTTACTGAAAATGTCATTACACTTATTTTTATACCTGCCATCTTTCTCTGGATCACTTGAGTTTCCATGTATAGGAATCACATTTTCAGGTGAAATGCACACAGGAAAAATGTCAACTCATGTAGAACGTGGATACCTGAGTTTCAAAAATCAAACATTCTGTCACTTGTCTTGATGGAGTCACTATATTAGTTGCTGCTTGCATTAAAACTTTCGTCCTCTTACTGGCCCAGTTTCTGAAGGTTTGAAAATAGAGAGTAACAGAGGTTTGCTTCTGGTAGCTTGTCACTGCCTTAACAGTAATAGAGCAAAACCATGATTTTAGGTCATAAAGTTTTAATATACTAAAAATGCAAATGCTTGTTTCTGTAAATAATGTTCCCCATAAAATAGTACTTATATTATCAACTATGAAAGTAATGAAGATGGCTCAGACATCAACATAAAGATGTCCCTAAAACAATTAATATGGCAAAAAATAAATTAGGGACTTTTGGATCAGTGCTGTACTTTTATTATGGCATGCATTTCTGAGATTCCCAAGTTAGGGAGTAGAATTGCTATGATGTTTATATGTTTATGTTCAACATTTCTATTAGTAAAATAAAAATGTGTTTTTTCTAACTGTATTAGTTTCCAAGGGCTGCCATAACAAAGTACCAAAAACTCATGTTTCGATTAATAGAACACTTTTCTGATGTAGTTCAGGAGTCTAGAGATCTGAAATCAAGGTGTCAGCCTGGTTAGCTCTGGAGGCTTTGAGTGAGAATTTGGGCCACAGCCCTCAACTAGCTTCAGGTAGTTACCAGCAATCCTTGATACTAGTTGGCTTATAGCTACATCACGACAATCTTTTCAACTATCATCTCATGATCTTTCTCTATGTGTGTCTCTGAGTATTTTTTACTTTCTTAAAAGAACACAGGTTCTTGGATTTAGGGTGTTCCCTAACCCAGTGTGATTTCATCTTAACTGTTAATGTCCATGAAGACCCTATTTCCAAATAAAATCACATTCTGAAATTCTGAATGAATATGAATTTGTGGGGGATACTATTAAACCTCTGACTTAAGCTTTTTATCAGAGAATATTGCAACTATCAATGACATAATCCATATGGAACATGGTAATCCATTAACTATGTTATTCTGTATTCTGGGATTTTTCAGTAACTCACTTAATTTTAGTGGATGATTGTTTTGATTTATAAAACTTGAAAATAATTCTCATACACACTGTAGGATTTCAGTAAATCATTTATAACTATTTTGGAGTAAGAAAATACAACAATTTAATAAATTCATCAGAATATTTTTAACTTTTGGTGATCTGTTCTTCAAACGTGGGCAATTTGCCTGCTAATCTAAAAGTTGTATGAAACAGTAAGAGGTCTAATTGCATTTGTAGGTCAAAAATCAGTAGATTTTGGGTCAGTTTGTCCTTTGTATTTCTTCTGTCAGCAACTAATGAATTTTATTGTCTTAAGCAAGACTTATACCTTCCAAGTGATCACAGTATAACCCTTTCTTAAAATGTCATAGTGGCTATTTCATATTTGGACCCTCAGTGGTCCCAAAGGCATGAGTTGATGACCCTGGATTTTTCTAACTTAACTAGTTTTCTGAGTCCTAAATCACAGATTGCCTTCAAAATTATAATATTACCTTCTGTGAGTAGTTTATCACATTTGAAAATAGCATAAATTCCTTTGACTCCTTAAAGGACAGCTATTTAATAGGTATAAAATACTATTACACTGCAATCTCTTTCTTACTGCTTCAAGTACCACTGTGTATTAAGTGGACATCTGCATTTAGCTTTTCATTATGACTTCTAGATTATTTCTTTGAGAGGTTAAAACTAATTCAGCTCCTATCAGTGGATGTGAGTAGTCACAATTGCCTCTGCCCAAGGACACTCATGTAAATCAAATGTTAATTTCATCTCTGCAAGGTGCCATTAAAACAGCAATAAGCTGTCTGCCCACATTTCAGCTTCGTGAAGACAACACACATTTAAATACTCTCTTTTATATTCTTGGCCTTCTGCTCACTAGAGACACTTCTATTCAAGAGCATTTTTACTGCCATTGTCTGTCCAGCTTCTCTCTCCTCATAATAAAATCCAAGACTGGGAAAAGGTTTACTTGGTGCTGACATACAAAGCAGTAGTTTAATATCTATATTCTAGATGCTACCATAGTGAATATTGTGTTCATAAATGGGTTTTAAAAATAAGGGTAATCTCTAAGATGCGAAATTCTCTTTTAAGGAGGGAATGATTCCTGAATGCCAGAAAAGATGCATGTAGTAGAATATAAGAGACAAAAAATTTTAAAAAAATTATAAATTATTACTTTGTGCTATGATAAAAATTGTTATTCATGAAAAGTCCTTTCTAGGTAAAAGGATTGAGAGAAGTATCCTAGAAAAGAACATTGATGTTTTAAAAAATTCTACTTACAGTGCATAAGTCCAATGTAGGTATAAGACTCTGGGAACTCACCTTCAGTATCTCAGACTTATCCATTTCACTGACCCTGTTAATGACCTGCATGCTTGAAAATGTTAGTAAAACAACACTAGTTAACAAACCCGGTAACACTGATCAGGGTAACCTGTCTGTCTTTAAACATCCTGATAGAATAAAATAAATTCCTTTCTGTAACATGATAACACAGCAAAGAAACTCTCTAATAGTTCCTATGTAATGCCTAACATTCAAACCAAATAACCAGGAATGATAGGAAGCCAAAAGAAATGGCTGGAATAAAAGGGAAAAGTGAATATTTGAAATAACACCATAAGAAATGTAGCCAGGCACTGTGGCACGGGCTGGTAATCCCAAGGGCATGGGAGGCTGAGGCAGGAGGATTGTGAGTTCAAAGCCAGTATCAGCAAAAGCAAGGTGCTAAGCAACTCAGTAAGGCCCTGTCTCTAAATAAATTACAAAATAAGCCTGGGAATGTAGCGTAGTGGATGAGTGCTCTCAAGTTCAATCCCCAGTACCCTCCCCCAAAAAAGAAATGTAGGTATACACAGTATATGGAAATATAGGTGTGGAATGTGGAATATATTAAAAATTTACAAAATGATATATTTTATAAGAGAAAGGGAAAAATTTTAAAAAGCTGAAATTCAGCTAAACTGAAAGAAATGTATAGACTTTACGAAGACCAGACAAATATGTTTAGTGACCGAAACATGTCATTAAAGTTATTAAGACTGAAGCAATGAAAAAAGAGTAGAGAAAAGATCAGAAGAAAAATAGAATTCACAGAAAAAAGTAAACATAAAACACTCGGTAAGTTTAGAGGGGGGAGAAAATTAGTCACATCAAAATAAGATAGTGAGAGTGAAAAGGAAATCATAAAATAGCCAAAATAAAAAGAAAATTAAAGATATGAGAGAACATTTAGACAAGATGAATTTTCCATGAAGTGAAAATAGAAAGTGTTTGTAATATACCTCAGAGTTGTAAAAATAAATAGCCACTAGCGTAGGATTCTGGGTTGAGTGACAGAACCTTTCAAAATCAGGGTAAAAGAGAAATATTTTCTGATAAGCAACACTGATAAGAATTTGTTACAACCATATCTAATTGGTAAAAGAAATACTAGAGTATAATTCAGGGAGAAGGAAAACAATCCTAGAAAGAAGCATGAAAATGCAGGATGTGATAATCATCATTGCAAAGGTTAAATAAGATAGTTAATTAACAGAAATATTGGTAAAATATTCTACAATAATGTCCTGCAGTCAAGTCTGTTTGCTTACTCCAAAAACAAATAGATTTATAGCACTCTAAGGTGTTTGTCATTTTAAAATATGGCATAAATTCGAATTTAGAGTTGATGTTAATGTATCAAGAATGTAGGATCTCCAGCAACAGCTCCTTCTGCATGGACCCATAGACTGACGGTGAAAAGATGGGATAAAATACATCATGCACATGGATTCAGAAAAAAAAAAAAACAGGGATTTCCATCCTCATATCAGATAAAGTGAACTTCAGGCCACAGTTAGTCAGAAGGGATAAGGAAGGACATTTCATAATGCTTAAGGGAATCATGAATCAACAAGACATAACAATTACAAATATTTATGCCCAAAACAATGGAGCATCTTCTCAATTTCAAGAATCAAATAGACTACAATGCAATAATACTGGGTGACTTTAACACACCTCTCTCACCAATGGATAGATCGTCCAAACAAAAACTGAACAAAGAAACCATGGAACTCAATAATACAAACTATAAAGTAGACTCAGCAGACTTATATAGAATATTCCATCCGTCAATGAGCAAATACACTTTTTCTCAGAAGCACAGGGATCCATCTCTAAAATAGACCATATATTATGCCACAAAGCAACTCTTAGCAAATACAAAGAAGTATAGATACAACCTTGCATTCTATCAGATCGTGACGGAATGAAATAAGAAATCAACGATCAAATAAAAAATAGAAACTACTCCAAATCCTGGAGACTAAATAATAGGCTATTGAATGATGCATGCATAACAGAAGACATCAGGGAGGAGATAAAAAAAATTATTAGAGGTAAATGAGAATACTGATACAACTGATACCAAAACTGATACCCAAACTGATAATACTGATAATACTGATATCAAAATCTCTGGGACACTATGAAAAAAGTACTAAGAGGAATGTTCAATGAATTGAACTCACTTAATAAAAGAAGAAAAAGTCAACAAGTAAATGACCTAACAATACACCTCAAAGCCCTAGAAAAAGAAGAGCAATCAACACCAAAGGTAGAGGAAGACAGGAAAAAATTAAAATCAAAGCTGAAATGAGTGAAATTGAAGCAAAAGAAACAATTGAAAAAAATTGACAACACAGAAAGTTGGTTCTTTGAAAAAATAAACAAAATTGATAGACCCTTAGCCACACTAATAAAGAAAAGGAGAGAGAAAACTCAAATTACTAAAATTGGAATGAAAAAGGAAATATCACGAAAGATACTATTTAAATACAAAACATAATTAGAAGCTATTTTGAAAATCTAGCAAAATAGAAATTCTTGAAGAGATTGACAAACAGCAAAATATAAATTCTTGAAGAGATTGACAAATTTCTGGAGACATATGGGCCACCCAACTGAATCAGGAGTACATACACAATTTAGACAGATCATTTGCAAGCAATGAAATAAGAAGAAGCCCTCAAAAGCCTATGAATCAAGAAAAGATGGATTCTCATTTGAGTTCTACAAGACCTTCAAAGAAGAACTAATACCAATAATCTTAAAAGTTTTCCGTGAAATATAAAAGGAGGGAACCCTTCCATGATACCAAAACCAGACTAAGACACATCAAAGAAAGAAAACTTCAGACCAATATCACTGATGAACTTAGACACAAAAATTCTTAACTAAATTTTGGCAAATTGTACTTAAAAAAGTATTAAAAAGATAATGCACCATGATCAAGTGGGGTTTATCCCAGGGATACAAAGTTGGTTCAACATCCAGAAATCAATAAATGTAACTCATCACATCAATAGATTTAAAGTTAAGAATCATATGATCATTTCAATAGATGCAGAAAAAGTATTTGATAAAATACAACAACCCTTCATGCTTAAAGCAGTAGAAAAAATAGGGATAGTAAAAACACCTCAACATTGTAAAGGCTATATATGCTAAGCCTAAGGTCAACATTATTCTAAAGGGAGAAAAATTGAAAGCATTCCCTCTAAAAACTGGAACAAGACAGTGATGCCCTCTTTCACCATTTCTATTCAATGTGATCCTTGAAACACTAGTCAGAACAATTATACAAACCAAAGAAATTAAAGGGATATGAATAGGAAAAGAAGAACTCAGCGTATCACTATTTGCTGATGACATGATTCTATATTTGGAGGAGCCAAAAAATTCCACCAGAAAACTTTTAGAACTAATAAATGAATTCAGCAAAGTAGCAGATATAAAATCAACACTCATACATATTATGCATTTCTACTCCTAAGTGATGCATCCTCTGACAGAGAAATTAGGAAAACTACCACACTCACGATAGCTTTAAAAAAATAAAATACTTGAGAATCAATCCAACAAAAGAGGTGAAAGACCTCTACAATGAAAACTATAGAACACTAAAGAAAGAAATTAAAGGAGACCTTAAAATATGGAAAGATCTCCCATGTTCTTGGAAAGGCAGAATTAATATTGTCAAAATGGCCATACTACCAAAACACTCTACAGATTCAATGAAATTCCAATTAAAATCCCAATGACTGACCCTATAGAAACAGAGAAAACAATCATGAAATTCATTTGGAAAATAAGAGATCCAAAATAGCCAAAGCAATCCTTAGCAGGAAAAGTGAAGCAGGAGGTATCACAATACTGGACCTTCAACTATATTACAGAGCAAAAGTAACACAAATGTCATGGTATTGGCACCAAAATAGGCAGGTAGACCAATGGTATAGAATAGAAGGCAAAGAGATGAACCCATATAAATACAGTTATCTCATACTAGACAAAAGTGCTAAAAATATACAATGGAGAAAAGCTAGCCTCTTCAACAAGTAGTGCTGGGAAAGGTGGAAATTCATATGCAGCAAAATGAAACTAAACCCCTATCTCTCACCCCACACAAAACTCAACTCAACATGGGTCAAGGACATAGGAATTAGACCAGAGACCCTGCACCAAAGAGAAGAAAAAATAGGCCAAATCTTCATTATGTTGGCTTAGTGTCAGACTTCCTTAACAAGACTACTAAAGCATAAGAAATAAAAACAAGAATCAATAAATGGGATGAATTCAAACATAAAAGTTTTTTCTCAGCAAAGGAAAGAATCAAGAATGTGAAGGGAGAGACTACAGAGTGGGAGAAAATCTTTACCACACACACTTCAGACAGAGCACTAATCTCCAAAATGTATAAAAAAAACTCAAAAATAATAATACCAAAAATACAAATAGCCCAATTAATAAATGAGTTAAGGAACTGAACAGACACTTCACAGAAGAAGATATGCAAATATATGAAAAAATGTTTAACATCTCTTGCAATTAGAGAAATGCAAATTAAAACTACACTGAAATTTCATCTCATTCCACTCCAAATGGCAATTATCAAGAATACAAGCAATGATAAATGTTGGCAAAGATGTGGGGAAAAGGAACACTCATACATTGCTGGTGGAATTGCAAATTGGTGTAGCCAATCTAGAAATCAGTATGGAGATTCCTCAGAAAACTTGCAATGGAACCACCATTTGACCCAGCTATCCCACTCCTTGGCCTATACCCAAAGGACTTAAACTCACCATACTATAGTGAGGCAGCTACATCAATGTTTATCACAGCTCAAGTCACAATAGCCAAGCTGTGAGATCAACCTCAGTGCCCTCCAACAGATGAATTGATGAAGAAAATGTGATACACACACACACACACACACACACACACACACGTATGTATACATACACACGTATGAAATATTCCTGAAATATTCCTCAGCCATAAAGAGATATAAAATAATTCAGGAATAAAAGAGTCATAAAGAGCCATAAAACATTTTAGGGATTTTTTGTAGGTGAAATATTCCTGAAATATTCTCAGCCATAAAGAATGAAATTATGACATTTGCTGGTAAATGGATGGAGTTGGAGAATATCATGATAACTGAGATAAGCCAATCCAAAAACCAAAGGCCAAATATTTTCTCTGGTAAGTGGATGCTGATATATACTGGAAGAACCAGGGGTAAGGGAAGAATGGAGGAACTTTGTTCTATGTAGAGGGAATGAGGAGAGGTGAGCAGGCAGGGGGAAGGAAAGATGGTGAAATGAGACAAACATAATTTTTCTATGTATATGTATGATTACATGAATGGTGTGACTCTACATTTTGTACAATTAGAAAAATGAAAAGTTGTACTCTGTGTACAGTGAAAAAACTAAAGAATTGAAACTTCTTTCCTAACTGCAGAGAGAATAATAAAATTTAACTTAAAACTAATAAAAGAGTAGAATTTAAAAAATACTTTGCTAATGCAAAAGAAGTTAAAATGGAAAGAACAGAACTAAGATCAACTGGGATTTAAAAAAGCTCATAACAAAATGATAGAAGTAAAACCAGTAACCCAGTAGCAAAGATAAATGTACTAAATATTCCAATAAAAAGACCAATATTATTAGTCTTCTAAAAATAATACAATCCTTATACTAAAATAAACAATTATGAGATCCAGAATGTTTGCTAGGAAAAAAGATACACATATAAATATTAGACAAATAAAAGATGGTATCATTATATAAAAATAAGATAGATTAGATGTTGAAACATAAAAAGAATGGACAGTTCTTACAAAGATTTAAAAATCTGAATCATAGAAGGTAAATAAAATTATTTCAATTGTAAATATCATGAAACAAATACTGTCAAGAGTAAGAAATTTAGCATTATGGAGGGACAATTTTACATTGCTTCTATATAAAGTGATAGAATGAGTAAATAAAAAAAATGAGCAGAGATATAGAGAACTGAAACAACAAAGTCTAAAAATAGACATATCAATGGATATACTCAAATCTTTAATAAAAAGTGACAAAAATGGAACAACAGAACCTATAAAAGTCTAAGTCTATAGAAAATCAATAAATATTTAAATATTAAGCAATAAACTTCCAAACAATCTGAGTCGAAGCAGAAAATAGGATATATGTATAAATTAGAATTATATATCTAAACATTTATAAAAGTCCCATTGTGATTTCTTTTGTTTATGTTTATAACCATACAGTGTGCATGTGTTTAATCTAGTGCTTTCCTATTATACATACCACAATTACTAGAGTGAAATTAAAAACATACTTCAAACAATATACTCTTTCAGTACAGTTTTCTCAACATATTGGTTTCGGACCAATTGATATTTTTAGTGGGTTCATCCTAGAAAAACCCATTTTTTATTACAAAAATAGAATAAAATCAAAGGAAACATTTTGCATTTCATTTTCTAAAGTCAAGGTTGAATTCAAACCTTGAAAATATTACAAAGTAACCTAAAAATATGGGTCAATCCTCTTCAAGAAATTGATGTGAAAAGTCTTAGAAAATTACAGTGATTTGAATTCAACAATTTAGGAAAAGAAAAAAAGGATTAAGTATAATGAGATTTATTCCTGAAACAGTCTTAGTTTATCATTTAAAAAATAAATTTTATTGACATCAATCACATTCATAAGAAATTAAGTGAAAAAAATCATTCAACTCTTTTATTAGATGCAGAAAACCCATGTTATTATATTCAATATTCATTTGTGATAAAACAAATTTCCAGAAATTGAGAAGTGAAAGACAAACAAACAAAAAATCCCTTTTGAATGTTTCAGAGTACCTACACTGAATTCCTAGCAGACACTATATTCTCTGAATGTTTCCCTGAGATTGAGACTGAGACCAGAATTCCCTTGCATCTCAATTTTTCTTAGCAATGCTCTCTCCAGAGACCTTTGTGACATTTCAGAGAGGCATGAGACTCAAGACTGAGAAACAAACATGAAGACTCTAAGAGTGATCTTTCTAAAATTACTAATCTGATTGTCTTATTCAAATCATTCCATGGATGAGCATGAAACTCCTTAGAGCCTGCTGTACAAACCCTTGATGACCTATTAATTATTTACGTGTCCTAACTCCCTCCAAGCAAATCCTCATGGTGTATAACCTCCTTGTGTTTGTTGAGAAAGGAGGCTATAGTAGTTGAGTGTGTTAGCTTCTCCCATGATTGTGGCACCTTCCTGTGGGAAGTAAAGAAGGCAGACAATTCAATGTAATGCTCCCATTAATCTGGTCATTCAACCTCTGGTAAATAGCTAAGCAATATTTACAGAGGAAGGATTTTTGTCTATGAAATATTCTTAATGAGATGTCCTTATGTACACATTGCTTATTGCAATGAAAACTCAAATTTTATGGTGTGATTGAGTATACTTCCCAGAAAAGTCAAGTACTGACATATGAAATAAAGTTCTTCTTTTTTCTTTAAATAAACTGACCTTCCAGTGATGTGGATTTGCACTCTATGTAACCACGGTCCTGGCCTCCTGATATCTTTTATCCTTGCAAAGCTATATAGTAACCAAAATCTTTTATTTATATGAGAGTGATTTTACAAACTGGTCCATTATGTTACTTTTGAGCTCTCTATTTATTTATTCCAGGTATTGTCATTATTACTGGAGATATATTAATGATAAAAATGATAGAATCTTTGCTGCTATACCATGGGTCTTTAATATAAAGGAGGTTAAAATAAGGAACAGGTAAACTAAATAATGATTAAGAGACTAAGAAATTATTAAGATACCAATATCAAATGGTATTAAATAGCAGCAGACTGTTAAAGAGTTATGGAGAGAGTTTTGATTGTGTGTGTTTGTTTTTGTTCTTGTACCAGAGCTTGAACCCAGGGGCACTTAACCACTTAGCCACATCCCCAGAAATTTTTTTTTTTGTATTTTATTTAGAGACAGGGTCTCACTGAGTTGCTTAGGTCCTTGCTAATTTACTGACTCTGGCTTTGAACTCATGTCCTCCTGCCTCAGTCTCCAGAGTCACTGTGATTATAGTCATGGGTCACTATGCCCAGCCATGGAGAGAGTTCTGAGGCCAGGAATATATTAAGTAAGACAGAATGAATCTAATGATAATTCCTGAGTAGAAATTTGAAAATGTTTGCAAGTGAGATACTTAAAATGAGATTTGAGAGATGAAAATTACAGACAGAGGCAACAGCAAGAATAAAGGCTACAACATGAGAATAATAATGTTATCTGAAAGAACAATAAGAAGCCAGTGGAATAAAAGAACAGAAACCAAAAGTGAGATTGGAAGGAGCTGAATTCAGGCACATGAAGTAATCAGGGCATACAGGATTTTAGAGGCACTAGTAAATAGTTTGTTTTATTCCTGGTGTGATAAAAAGCCCTTAGAAAATTTTCATTTGATTATACGCCTTTTAATGCTTGGATAGTATACTGTAGAATAAACTATAAGACAAGAAGAATAGAATATTCTAGGTAATTATTCTACTTTCTTTTACCAAGAACTTTGTGATGAAGATGGTGAAATAGGTTCACATTGGGTATATGTTTTTGAGAAAGACAACAACTGAACCAAATATTTAAAATAGAAAACAAAATAAAAGCTGTAGCAGAAGTCCTCAAAAGAGTGGTGAGACAGAAGAAAAAGGGAGTTTAATGTGCTAGAAGGCAAATAAGAGGCATATTTTAAGAAGAGTAGAGGGGAAAACATATGAAAAATGCTGCTGGATATTTAAGAAAGAGCCAGGAACTGATGGATTTGGCAAATACACAATGATCTTGCAAAGAGTGGTTTTAGAAAAGGGCTGGGGGAAAATATATAACTGGAATACAATCAAGATAAGATGGAAGGGTAAGACTAAGCATACTAAATACTCTATGCATCATGTTATATTATACTATGCTGTACTACTTTTAAAGGTTTTTGCTGTAAAGGACTGCAGAGACGTGAGTGGGGAGACAGTAATTGAGTTAACTGTAATCAAGGATTGGGTAATGGTAATAAAGATCGTGGGTAAGTCACCCCTGTTAGAGATAACAGGTTCTGAAGCAATGATCCTCAACTGAGGCACCACTAGTACCTTGGAGTGAAAGATCTCCAAAATATATAACCAGTATATATTTGATTTCTCTGGCCCTGACTGGCTGAGTGTCAAGAATATCATTCCATTACAATAACTAAATAAACTGCACGTTTCCAAACTTCTCCTAAAGTGCCTCCCAGGTGACAACTGCAGGTAGAGTGATACAATGGCTGTCATAGATGTGGCATGACATTTGGAATCACTTCCCTCCTTAAGAGTGCCCCACTCTCCTGACTCTGTGTCCATCATCTATCACATGGAAGAACAAAACTGTCTTTTCTGTTCCATTTCCTATCACAACATTGTAATAGAAATCACGCAAAAGCTGTTCTAAATAATTACATGTAGAATTATTGAACCTATTTACCCTGCTTTACTTCTAAATTTTGAGAATGGTAGTATTTTATTTTCCCAATAAGGAACTTAATAACTGTATTATTTACTCTTTGAATACAAAAATGTTTTCTATCTTTTCACCTGGCAAAGATCTTAAAGTATGTTTATATTAATCCTCACAGTGTGCATATTTGTATATGTAAAAGTTGAATACTGCCAGGTATGGTGGTGCATGCCTGAATCCCAGTGGCTCAGGAAGATAAGGCAGAAAAGGATCATGAGTTCAAAGCCAGCCTCAACAAATCACATAAAAATAGTATTAAAAAGATAGTGTACCATGATCAAGTGTGGCTCATTCCAGGGATGCAAGATTGGTTCAACATATGGAAATCAATTCATCATATCATTAAAGTCAAGAATAACATTATTATCTCAATAGATGCAGAAAAAGCATTTGACAAAATTCACTATCCATTTATGCTGAAAACACTAGAAAAACTAGGGAGAGTAGGAACATACCACAACATTGTAAAAACTAAATACGCTAAACCCAAGGCCAACATCATTCTAAATGGAGAAAAACTGAAAGCATTCCCTTTAAAATCTGAGAAAAGACAGAGATTCCCTCTTTTACCACTCCTATTCAGCATAGTCCTTGAAACCCTAGCCAGGGCAATTAGACAAAAGAAAGAAATTGAAGGGATACAAATAGGAAAATAGCTCAAACTATCCCTATTTGCCGATGACATGATTCTGCTTTTAGAAGATCCAAAATACTCAACCAGAAAGCTTCTAGAACTCATAAACAAATTCAGCAAAGTAGCAGGGCATAAAATTAACACTCATCAATGAATTTCATTCTTATACACCAAAGACACATCAGTTGAAAGAGAAATCAGAAAACTATCCAATTCACAATAGCCTAACACAAAACACAACAATAATTTGGGGATCACTTTAATAAAAGAGGTGAAAGACCTCTACAGTAAAAACTACAGAAGACTCCAGAAAGAAATTGAAGAAGACCTCAGAAAATTGAAAGATTTCCCATGTTCTTGGATAGGTAGAAATAATATTGTCAAAATAGTCATACCACCAAAAGTGCTATGTAAATTTCATGCAATATCTATTAAAATTCCAATGCTGTTCTTCATAGAAATAGAAAAAGCAGTCATGAAATTCATTTGGAGAAATAAGAGGCCCAGAATAGTCAAAGTAAAGCTTATATTGAGAAAAGTAAAGCAGGAGGCATCACAATACCAGACCTTAAATTACACTACAGAGCTATAGTAACAAAAACAGTATGATATTGGCACCAAAACAGACATGAGGCCAATGTAACAAAATAGAAGACACAGAGATATACCCATGTAAATACAGTTATCTCATACTAGACAAAGATGCCATAAACATACACTGGAGAAAAGATAGCCTCTTCAACAAAAGGTGCAAGAAAAACTGGAAATCCATAGGTAGTAGAATGAAATTGAAATCCTATTTCTCATCCTGCACAAGAGCCAACTCAAGCAAGATTAGGACTTAGGCAGTAGACCAGAGACCCTGAGCCTACTACAAGAAAAAATAGGATCAAATATCCATCATTTTGGCTCAGGAACTTCCTCAATAAGACTCCTGAAGTGCAAGAAGTAAAATCAAGAATCAATAAGTAGAATTGTATGAAATGAAAAAGCTTCTTCCCAGCAAAGGAAAAAACCAAGAATGTAAAGAGAGAGCCTACAGAATGGGAGAAAATCTTTGCCACCTGCACCTCAGAAAGAACATTAATCTCCAGGTTATACAAAGAACTAAAAAAACTTAACACCAAAACAAAACAAAACAAAGAAAAATAAAAACAAATAACCCAATCAATAAATGGGCAAAGGAACTGAACAGGCATTTTATAGAAGAAGAAATGGAATCAGACAACAAATACATGAAAAAATGTTCAACATCTCTAGCAATGAGAGAAAAGCAAATTAAAACTACACTGAGATTCCATCTCACTCCACTCAGAATGGCAATTATCAAGAATATAAGCAATGATAAATGTTGGCAAGGATGTAAGGAAAAAGGTACACTCATACATTGTTGGTAGGACTGCAAATTGGTGCAACCACTATGGAAAGCAGTATGGAAATTCCACAGAAACCTTGGAATGGAACCACCATTTGACCCAGTTATCCCACTCCTTAGCCTATACCCAAAGGACTTAAAATCAGCATACTACAGTGAGGCAGCCACATCAATGTTTATAGGAGCTCAATTCACCAATGGAACCACTTAGGTGCCCTTAAACAGATGAATGGATAAAGAAAATGTGGCATATATACACATATTACTCAGTCTTAAATAAAATGAAATATGGCATTTGCTGGTAAATGGATGGAACTGGAGAATATCATGATAAGTGAAATAAACCAGTCCAAGAAAACAAAAGGCCAAATATTCTCTCTGATATATGGATGCTAACCCAATGAGGGTGGGTAGGGAGGAGATGAATAGAAGTCCATTGGGTTAGACAAAGGGGAATGAAGGTAAGGGTGGGGAGGGGATAGGAAGGACAGTGGAATGAATGAGACATAACTTTCCTATGCTCACATACGAATACATAACCAGTGTAATTCCACATGATGTACAACACACAAGAATGGGATCCTAATTTGACTAAATTATAGTCCATATATGTATAATGTCAAAATACACTATTAACTGTCATACATATCTAAAAAGAGCAAATAAAAATACAAAATACAAAACAAAACAAACAACAACAACAAAAAAAACGAAGCCAGTCTCAGCAATTTAGTGAGCCCTAGCAACTGAGGAGGACCTGGTCTCTAAATAATAATAGAAAAAAGGGCTGGGATGAGGCTCAGTGGTTAAGTTCCTTGGGTTCAATTTCCAGTACAGAAAAAAGAAAAAGTTGAATGCCTTTAGAGGAATATATATTTTCTTTCCCAAGTCCCTACCACTCCATATTCATTGATCTTATCTGCATAACCTTGTAGGCAATTGCATTTGGAGTTTTAATATAATAAGAAGTTCAACTTAAATGATACTTGTGTTAGACTTAAAGAAGGACAATATTGGATATATAGAGGAAATAATAAGTATAATCTCGAGTAATACACATTTGATCTTATTCTTTTATAAGGGAAGAAAGCTCTATTGGAATGTAATACTGAATTTCAGATGCATAGCAATATGTATGTTTAATTTAATAATTGTGTGCCATAGTACACAATACTAAAATACTTATTTTTTAAAGTACTATTTTAATTCATATGAATATACCACACTTGAAGATTTCAGCATGTTAAATATGAAATAGAGGCATTATATTAATTCTAGTTTACTTCTGATATGAACACATTTTAAAATCCCTCTATTTTCTTAAACTTCCATAATCTGGAATGCATGCATTTTCAAAGGTTATTGAATTTTAGCTTTTCCCAAATTTAATGTATTCTAATAGACTATAATCAGGCTGATTTCCACTGTAGCTCTAAAATCTACATATGTCAGATGACCTAGAAAAGCATAAAGTTGTCTGGTCTATGTAATTCAGTATATATTTCTTTATACTCATGTCTCCATGCAGCCTTATCCAATCAATCATTTAATTTTTGCAAACCCTTACCAACAACGTTTCATGAAATATGATTGTTAAGGTAAAAGGTGAAAACAAAAATTAGAAGAAGGAAGTAAGCTTTAACTTGCCTTCCTACAATATTTTTATTTATTTAAAACTTGGAGTTTTCAAAATGTTATTTTTTTTTGTTTTTTTCTATATGTTTTCATAGCTATGCTTCTAACATAACTTTATAATATATGAAACCTGAGGTTATTTTTAACATCGTCAAATTATTCTCTGACAAGGGAAAAAAATGAATGAAGTGATTTAAATCAATATGAACTTTTATCAAATTTTGGTAATTATTGTAATAACTTTGAAGTAAAATAAAATTATCCATTCAATAGGCAAGGAATTTATACTTAGCTTCACCATGAGTTCACAGGTGTGAAATTAGCCATAAAGAGATTCTTGGGAGTAATCCAAACTCAATAAGAATGGACAGGAATGCTATTTTAAAAAGAATATGGAGCCAAATTTCTGGCATATAACTTTGATTCAATCCATGATAATGTGTCAGTGTTTCTCTGCTATTTTTGTAGATAGGAATTATATTTTTGCCTCTATTCTTAGTTCTCCTTTTTTATCAAAGAAAGCTGAGTTTTAGAAGTGAAAGTTTATTTTCTTCTTTATAAAACTTAACCTATTTTTAGACTTCAGATATTTCTATCATTAAACCCATGTGACAAAGCATATTTTGAAAGAAAACATGACTGATAAAATGGTTTTCACAATGTGACTATTTAATCCTGGAATAATGCAACAATCAGATATAAAACCTTTGCGCCTGGATGCCTGCCAGTCTTCAGCACACAGCCTTACAGTCCCTGGATATTCAGGATTGCTGACTGCCATAACACTGGGGCTCTTGGCAGAAGACTCTACCAATTTATGGGGCTCTGGGAGCCACAGCCTTGGGCTCTGTTGGAGCAGCAGTTGAGCATCTGCCATGCCAGAAAGCCCAGTTTCCACTGGCAGCAGTATGTCCCTGCCTAGGCAAGCACTGTGGAGTACAGGGGAGCCAAAGACTCCCACAGGGCTGTAGGCACAGCCTCCAGTTGCCAAGTTGACAATTGCAGCCGCCAGCATCAAGCAGTTGGAGTTAAACTACAATTGCAAAGGTATCTTATGGAATGTATGAGACTAGAATCACCTTTCTATGTCAAGTAAAATTTATGAAGCCTCTGGATCGTTAATATCCATAAGAACCCTGGAGAAATCAAAATATTCAGAATTAAGTTTGAAGATTAACCACCTCTACACTCAAACACTACTAAATATCTGTGTTATATTATTCATAGAATATTAGCTACTGTGGGGATATCTCAGCCATGTGCAGCGTACATAAGAAAAGGGTTAACTGCCCTCAAACAATGTTGGCTATAAATCAATCAGTTACCCATAAACTTATCTAATCAATAAACGCACAAGAGCCAATACTCTTTTTAAATGAGAGGGAGCGTGACAGGTCTGGCCACACCAGCTCTGGCCTCTAACAACATGGAGTAGCCCAGCTCTCCTTTATTTTATAGTCACACAGGTAAAGGGGCCTGGAATGGGAGGGGCTTCCTCTGTGATGAACAGGATGAGGTAGAGTTAGGGGAGCCAATTTCTCCAACTAGAAACTAGTCAGGGAAACTAGACAGGGAACCACTCCCACGCAGCGCCACATACTTCCTGAAAGCCAGGCCTCTGTGTCCCATGGCTCAACCTAGTCTGTTTCTGCTAAATAAAGGTGGCTCCCTACAAGTTATATTTACTGAACATGCACCAAATACCAGGCACTGTGTTAAATGCCTTAATACTTACATTTTGTATGCTTTACAAATTCCTATGCAAGACTATGCAAATCCAATTGAAAGTTGTGAAATTGACAAGAAGACAGCTTAAAGACACTTGATCAGTGTCTAAGCTTGTATATGGGGTAGCTAGAATTCAAATCAGGTTCTCCTGATTCCAAAGGTGCTGTGCTACCTTGCTTTTTTAGTGACTTTACAATATTTATTCTGAATCTTAGGGCTCATCGAAGAGGGGACTTAGGCTTATAACAATATCTATACTGTTCTGCAATCCTGAGTCCAGGTTTTCTTAAGGGACTTGAAGTAGAATCAAAATCACTGCTTGATAAAATCTTCACTAATTCATTGATTACCAAAGGTTTGGTGTATATATAGTTCAGAATTATTTTCATTTAATTCCCTCAATTTAACTCATCATTCTTCACCTGAAGCATCACTTCTTTGGAGAAGTTGTGCCTAACCTCCCTACTCTGTGTCAAGCTATCTCTTAAACATTCTCCTAGAGTTATTTCAATGTCCCTTCAAAGCCCTGAACTGAGTGTATAACTGAATGTTCATTGATGTGATTATTTAACTATTTACCTCACTATTTGAAGAGAATAAAGACCATGGTTATGACTCTCCATTTCTTCATATTTTTAGCATATTGCCTAACATGTAGTTGTCATTCTTGATGAATTGAGTGAATAAATTCTTCTGTGATTTATTGTTTTAACTAGATATCTCTTAAAAGTCAGAGAAAACTTGTCCAATATTATGAGATAGTTCCTATTCTCACAGTTTGAATATATAATTTTTCTTTCTGAATATTATTGCACTTACCTTTTTATTTGTATAAATTTAATGTGTACAACATATTTTGATATATTTGATATATATTTTATATATATATATATATAAATGGTTCTTACAGATAAGGAAGTTCAAATATTCATCATTTCACATGGATATCTTTTGTTGTGTGTATGGTAAGAGTATCTAAAACTTATTCTCTTATAAAATATCCAGTGTACAACATAATATATTCTGTAGACCTCAAGCTGTATTTTAGATCTGTAGATTTATTTCATGGTGCATAATTACAACTTGGCACACTTTATATTACATCTCCCTGTCTTCCTTCCCACTTCCACCTCTTGTAACCTCCCTTCTATTATCTGTTGCTATGTATTCCCTTATAATGGTACCACATGAAAGAAAGATCATGCAATATTCATGATCCTAGCTTTCTGTGCCTAGTTTATTTTACTTAGCACAATTCTTACCTTGTAAGAATAAAAATAAATATTTTCAATACTATTCCTTTGTGAGATATTTTCCCATGACCCAGTTACTCCTTTCCCAAGAACTTCGACTTTGCTCGCTCCTCCCTATTATGTTTCTGTCATCTACCTTGACAAATGGTCACTTGTCTCTGGTGAGAGACATGCAGAGAGGACCTGAGCCTAAACTGTGACTTGAAGCTAAGCAACCCAGACAACATAAAAGGGCAATAATCATTTTCTTTTATAAAACCACTGAAATGTGGAGGTTATTAATTAAAGAACTTTGTTTTGGAAGTTATTGACAATTAGAGCTATCTACTCTTTCACCCAATCATATCACCAAATGGACAAGGTGATCAGATTTGGTTTGTAGTGATACTAATTCATGTGAATAATTATTTGCTTATATTTCAAAGAATTATTGGATATGATCAAATTTAAAAAACTGGAAATTTTTGGAAAAGTGAACAGATAGCTTTGCATTCTTACCCAAAGCAACTTTAAAATTAATTTTTCAATCCCCTCTAAATCCAAAACTCTAAAAGAAATAATCTCATTTAGAAGACTTCATCATTTTAATGGAATGTAATGTCTCTCTAAATGATTTATTCAGAATATCAGTCACTATATTTGATGGTTTACATCAATATTATTGAAGATTATATATGAGATTTTACATAACAGCTTTCCTTTAATCCAATTAATACTTTATCTACATAAAAATTAATCAGATCTAATATAAAGAGGTGCTATATAAAATATTTTTAATGTTGTTTAACTAGTATGGGTATTTTGATCACAAAAAATGCATTCACTAAGTAAGATCTGTGCTCTTTGCAGGTGTTGAGTTGCCATGATATGAAGTATTTGGCTACCTTGATGTGGGTGAGCTGGCAGTGGAGGGAGAGTGGATGTGACCACATACCACAACTCTAGCTTAACTGAAATGGGGAGCATTCTTCTATTTTTGTCCCTTCTTTGGTCATTAACTAGGAACTGCTACCACTGCCACCATAATGTAAGCTGATGATGAGGATTTTTTCACCTCAGACATTTATGCCTTGTCTACACTGGCATAGCTTTTTATTCATTCATTCATTTCTTTTTCTTTTTTTTTTAAATTTTTGAGGAAGATTCCTTTTATAAAGCAAGAGTACCAAGATTATAAAAGGGGAATGATGCAAGAGCTTTGTGTGACTTGGGCTGCATCAGGCATATAGGGGCTTCCTGTCTCCTGTGATGGCAAATAGGATCAATTGCATGGTCTTATCATATCTAAAGCAAAAGTGGACAGAATTGCAGAGACAGACAAATTCATAATTAGAATGGGAAATACTAATATACTCATCTCTAATTAATAGGACAGGCAGACCAACACATCGATAAAGGATACAGGTTTAAACAACATGGATAACACACTTGTCATAATCACATAGTTAGGGACCTGCAAAACCATTTGCAAAATAAACATCTTTCATGTCGCATATGGAATATTTACAAATATTCACTCCAAACCCTATGGAAATAATAATAAAAACATCATTGGAAAATCCATTTTCCAGGGTCACATTGAAGAAGCATGGCTGATGACTTCAGAGATATCCCACCTGACTTTTTCCCATTGCATTGTGAGATGTCCCTAGGTATCTGTCCACTCAGACATGTCTCAGAATTCTTTCCTAGATGTGTCTTTGTCTGGTTTTGGTATCAGAGTGATACTAGTTTCATAGAGTGAATTTGGAAGGGAATTCCCTCCTTTTCTATTTCATGTAATTCTTTTGAGAGTATTGGTATAAGTTCTTCTTTGAAGGTCTTATTGGAACTCAGCTTAGAATCCATCTGGTCCCAGGTTTTTCTTGGTTGGTTCATTCATTCATTTCTTATAACCCTGACACTGCTGGCAGTTTGGTTATTGGCTATTCCTTATTTCGATTAGTGAACATTTGTCCTCAGAGTTGGGAAGGCTTGAAAAGGGATTTAGCACACTTATAATAATGTACGAAAGTTTGATTTTCCTACTATGAGACTGAAGAAAGATTGAACTGAAGTGACATTAACATGCCCTTCCATAATCAAAGCTTAGTTACCAGGAAAGTTTTTAAAATTCAAATCGATAGTGCTTCCATTGTAAGTGAAAATGTGGAAATCAAAGCATCAAAACAGATAGACTGGATTAACTCAGGATGGCACTTCTTACATTGACCTGGAAGAGTAATGTCCCATGATACTTGCATTTTCAGAGTGAAGGGGAGGTATGTAGGAGGTGTGTGGTGGTTGGGGACTGTGTGAGTAGAAATAAAAAAACTGAAAAAGGTGAATGGACTTCTACATCCTGCATGTGTTTTCCATAGTGAATTCATGAACTGTGTAGAATAATAAATTTCTTTTCTATTAGACTGTCATACACAGTCATGAATGGTAATTTTCCTTATTTTTTATTGGTGCATTATATGTATAATGGCAGGATTCAGTTGTTACATATTCATATAGGCACATGATGTAATGATATAATTTGGCCAATATCATTCCCTAGTATTTCCCCTTTCCCACCTCTACTCTATCCCCCTGGTCTTTTGGCTCCATTCTTCTGTTCTCCATTTGACTTTCATTAAATCCACACTAAGACTTCATTTTCTCTCTTCCTTTATAGTTCTGACATGTGAGAGGAACATAGGAGTCTTGACTTTCTGAGTTTGACTCATTTCACTCATTTCAAAATCTTCTCTAGTTCCATTCATTCTCCTACAAATGACATAATTCCATTCTTCTTTATGACTGAATAATATTCAATTGTTTATATATGCACCACATTTTCTTTATGCATTCATCCACTGATGGACATTTGGTCTTTTCCATAGTTTGGCTATTGTGAATTTTGCTGCCATAAACATGGGTGTGCATGTAATGCTATAGTATGCTGAGGTAGTCATAAATGCTGTTTCAATAAAAAGTTTGTATGTGACAAGAGATCTGAGCCCAGATACTATTTATTTCACTTATTACCTAGTAATCTTATGTCAGTAGCAAAACCCTTCTAGTTTCCATTCTCATGTCTATTTCACAAGCAAGTACTATTATAAACACTCCCTAGGGAGTGGGGATGTGGCTCAGTTAGTAGAACACTCATCTAACATTCAATAGGCCCTGAGTTTTATCCACAGTACCAAAAACCAAACCCCAAAAAACTCTCACTAAACTCTTTCTATCTGACCAACGAGCTATAGGACCATTTATTGGGTGATTATGCATAGAAATATTGACCTAGTTGGCTGACTCCATAGCTCTGGGCCCAAGGTCAGGTAGAACATCAGGGGGGAAGGGCATAGTGGAGTAAAGCAGCTCATTTCATGACAGTCAGGAAGCAGAGAAAGCTCTGCTCACCAGGGACAAAATATAAATCCCAAAGGCACACCTGTAGGAGATGCCTCCACATCCAGCGTGGGTGAGGGAAAGGGTTTCTGTCAGAGGATGGTACTGGCTATTGATTAATAGTTAAGAAACTTTTAAAATTAAACACAGGAGCCAATAATCTTTTTAAATGGAAGGGGTGTGACAGATTGAGCCACGTCAAGATCTAGCCTCTAACAAGATGGAGAAGCCCACATTCCCTTTATTTATAGTCGTGCAGGTAAAGGGGGACCAGGGAACTGCTTCTGTGAGGAACAGGATGGGGTGGATAGGGAAGCCATTTGTTCTAGAATTAGCATTTCCTGAGGCGGTGGGCCATTCTGCACAGTCACATACCCCAGGCTATTTGAAACAGTCTCTCATGACTGCCAGTTCCTGTGAGTCAGATCTCTCTGTATCCCATGGCTCAGCCACGCCTGATTCTGCTAAACATGAATAACTTCCCACATACTCCCCCAATGAACTTTTTCCTGCAGCCACACCCTAACTGCCTTTAGTTACCCCATTAATCTATGCAGGTGGGTTAGTTTACCAGTTGGGTTACAATTCTCATAATCTTCACCTCATTCTTGTACTGTCTCACATGAGTTTTGGGGTAACACCATGTCCCCAAACCACAGAGGCTCCCAGTGGGAGGGAGTTGCTCTGATTTCTTTCATTATCACACTTAGCACAGAAATGATGGTCCCTGTGGACAGATAGTCTGACATTCTTGAGTTAGTGTTAGTAGGGACCACTAATTCTGATTTTGCTATCTACTTTGAGACACTAGGGCCAGTTATTGCAATCTCCAACGTAAGCATGAAAGACCATGTCATCATAGTTTCTGTACAAAAAGAAACTTCACATAGGAATTTGTCACCTTGAAATATTCTGTTTGCAATACACAAAATTTATTTTGGAGAGGGAAACTGATCTTGTTTCAACTTATGTAATTGTAGTAAGCAATTAAATCCATCTTCTTTAAAAAAAAATTAATCAGTTTCAAGGTGACTTCCATTTCTTGAAGGGATATATGATGCAGAATCTCACAAAACAAATATGGAGGTCTTCCATGTTTTATTTTTTCCTTATGCAAAAACTATGAATTAGGCTGTTATGATGAAAACACTTCAAATGTTCAAACTTTGTTCATAATCAAGACTCAAATGATGAGGGACTTTCCTCAATGAAAAGACAACTTTTCTAAGCATTCATGAAATTATTGAAAATACCTATATGAGTTAGTACATTTAAATCAAAGCAATCTTTAAAAGATATGACCAAATAACATTTTCTCTTCCTTTCTTTTTTTTTTAATAATCAATTAAAAGATTAGTTCTGAAGTAAAGTTCCCCATAGAAGTTCGTGTTCACTGCAATCAAATATTTTGTTCAATCTATCCAACCACCTTCCAAAGTAAATTCACTGATCAACTTTACTATTATTAATTTTAATACAAAAATTTTTGTATTCCTAAAATCAGAGTTGTTTCTTGGTATCTGATGAAATAGATGATATTATAATAGACTACAATATGCTAGGAAATAAATCAATGATATTCTAATATCTCAACAAGGTATAATCCCTAAATACCCCATTTGCAGAGGCAGGAAGTACAAAAATATTTTTTAAAAAAAGTGAAATTATATATCCAATTCACAGGATTAATTGGAGTGAAAAAAATTTTCTTAAGAGCAAAAATAAAAATATCATTTGCTTCATTAAAAAGTCCATATATTGAACTTATGCTTAATAATCTTTAAATTGGCTAATTGAGCTTTAAATTGATTCACACATGTTTTACAGAAAAAATATGGTGCCCTACCTTGATGCTGTATTATGCAAACTTGGATTCCTATTTTCTTCCTTCCCACTCTGTTCCTCCTTTACTTTTACAAATTGTTCTAGAAGAGTACAGTCTCATCAGGGTTGGATGTTTCTGCTTAGATTTAAGAGAGGTCTCTATCTTTTAAATCATTCCAGAATATGAGTATGCATTATTGGGAGGGATATGATGAAATAATGATTTTATAGATGTAGTATCAAACTTCACACCCACAGCTGAGCAGAACAAGAGACCAACACACAGACTGCAGACACTGTGGAAATGTAAATCCACTTAAGATACATATATAGAGAAACACTTGGCATGATTATTTATAACACTAATTTTTCTTCCCTCTAACAGACTATTTTTAGTGCCTTTTCCACAATGGAAATTTCATTTAGCAAAACATACACATTTAATATGTGCATAGAATTTTAACTCCAAAATTTGATTTAATTTTTCCTATTGTTTAAGTGTTCCACTCATTTTGTAGGATATTCAAATGAATTACAGAATTATTTATAAAGCCTAGATACTATTTTATAATCTAATAAATAATAAATCTAATAAATCTAATAAATATCAAATAAATGAATAAGTAAGTCTGTATTTTAAGTTGTCATTTATGGTTTTAAGCAAATACACATACAGGAAATATTTTTACGTTTTGTTATATTTTTACTTCCATTTTAAACTAAGTAATGCTATATTTTCAGTGTTTTCAAGTACTATTAACAATGACAAGTGTGGATAACTTGTAAATGTATCTTGCTATAATTTGTTCAATAGTATCCACATATCTTTTCATTTAAATTTGAAAAAAAATGTCCTAATGCCAATTATATACTAGAATGTGTTAGATGTTGTGTATGCAGTGATAAAGATAATGGCTTTATTTCCCTACTTGTACAAAGTTGGTTTCAAATTTGTATGAAAGGCATGCAATAAACAAGTAGATACATAAAGAATAATGAATGCTTGATGGAAAACATTCAATGCCATAAGTCTACAAAATAACAGTAAACTGTGAAGTTGGTAGGTCGTATGAAGTTCAAAGTTGTGACCTGAAATACATAAGCATATCAACATCATAATTTAAGGAATGATTATTCATTTATAATGTCCCTGCATAGCAGAAAGTCAAAAAACCATAAAGTATAAATAATAGATGAATAGAAGAGTTACACATACACACACACTTGGCATAGGTAGGAGCAAGATCACAGAGAGAACACAAAACTTGAAGGACTGAATGTGAGAGAATGTAGAGGAAAGAAGTCTGCTATTACAATATAAAGAATGAAGAGGTGAAGCTGGAATATTAGATGAAGAACAAGTTCTCAAGAGTTTGTGGGAAAGAACCAACTGAAATAATTTAAACACAGATTCATATAATTACCTCATCAAAGTCGATTTCAGATAAAGCATTTTGTTGAGTGGAAGGGCCAAATCTGGTGGGAGAGATGATTTAGACTATAAGGGTTACTTTGCTGAATCAGAGGAGCTCCTTTAGCTGAGATGGGTGCTACTTCAGACTAGTAAGTTTTTTGAAAAATGTAACTACCTTCCTGAAGTCCTTAGTGACATGATAAAATTAAGTTATAGATTTCATGTGGCAAATGTGGAATACAGTAGTGTCACAGAGGAATCCCATGTGCTAAGAGAACCAAGGTAGCACAGTGGTGGCTGAGGGAAAATCGGGCTGCCCCAAACAATCTGAGAGGCCTGATTAAATAGACACTGATTATGTGTCTGGTTAAAAAATGGAAATACAGGTATGAAGAGGTTCAGTCTTGCAGAAAAGAGCATTCATCCCCAAGAAGCTAATGGGAGAATTTACCTAGAGGTGTGGGAATGTCTAATTTCCAGGAAGATATTTGACTATGTCTGATGAGAAGTCATTACTTAGGGTTTTTCTTTCAACAAGCCTCTGGAATTCGTGCTGTTCGTACACTGGTGACTGAAATGTGGGACCATGGGAGTGAAAATAGACAGCTACAGAAGTGAAGCTGGAAAGAATTGAAAAGAAATGAATTAGATGTCCTCCTTGGTCAAAAGTATCATTTAGGAGTTATGGCCCAATGACATCAAGGAAGAATTACTGCTTCAGGTCAATTAAGAATAAGTATGTAGTTTAAGTTTTGTTGTTGTTGTTGTTGTTGTTGGTGATGGTGGTGGTGGTGGTTTGTTGTTTAATTTAAAAAACTGAGAGTAAATGCATCATTCTATTTCAGTGTCTCAAAGAATTCTCCTAGTACCTCCCATGAAACTTTTTTTTTTTTTTGTCCTTTTTGATTAACTAGGGTAAAATAAGATTTGCTACTTTGTTTATCTATTGCTTTCAAGCAGAAAAACAGGGTAGTGGATTCATCACCTTTTGTTGCCAAAACTTTTCAAAAATTAAAGATGAGAGATGACAGATGCCTAGCATCTGTCCTTGGACTCAATTTATACCTAGATCAAATAGTTAGAGAGAAATTGAGGACTGTTTTAATTAGAAATTGTTTCTTAAGTTGAATAAAAATTTCTGTATATTATTGAATCCACAGTCATTATGAATTTTTCCTTTTTGGTTTTTTTTTTTCTTTTTGGTACCAGGGATTGAACCCAGGGGCACTCGACCACTGAACCACATCCCCAGCCCTATTTTGTATTTTTTATTTAGAGACAGAGTCTCACTGAGTTGCTTAGGGCCTCGCTAAGTTGCTGAGGCTGGCTTTGAACTCGCGATCCTCCTGCCTCAGCCTCCCAAGTGCTGGGATTACAGGCTTGCACCACCGTGCCCGGCTCTCCTTTTTTGGTTTTAATGCTGAATTGAAATGAAGAAAATAAACCATTATAGGGTTTTTTTGGCATGATCAAGCACATATTTATTTTCATTAAGACAACAAAATAATTCTAGTATATTATATGCAAAAACAAAAATTCAGTTGACAAAGGTATTTTGAGATACAAAGTTTTTTTTTTTAAAAAAAATGCATGATTGATCTATTAGGGATGTATCAATCCCTAAAATGAGCTATTTTAAAATAAAATTAAATGGTGGATATTTCAACTCCTGGCCAATCTGGCTTTTTATAAAGATATAGGAAATGTTTAAATAGATACTATTGTCATCTCTCTCTGTTCACTATTCTCCAGGAGAAATTCCTTGCTGAATGAATAATTTCTATCTTCATTATAATGGAAAGGAATTACAAGATAAATGCTTATGCTCAATAGTCTTAAATTAAATACACAGATGTTTACTTCATTGTTTTTAGAAGTAGCAAAAGTTCAGGAATGCAAATGCTTATTTTGCCAGTGAGGTAATTTACTATTTTGAGGAGAAATGAATTCCATGGGTTAATTACTATGAAAAGGTGATTCCAAAAAGAAGGATATATGTTAAAAGAAAAAAGAAGAGTTGCACAAATGCATGGTGTATTTGGAGATGAAGGAATAGTTCCTTGGCAGTGCCTGGTGGGATCTGAACTTATTGTATTCACGATCATTTTCAATACTCCTGGGATCCTTCCAAAACTTACATGGAATAGACTAAAAGGAAAGAAATAAGGACAGACTCCTATACCATACTTTTAGATAAACTCAGTAAAGTAGTCTATTTAATTCCAATGAAAGGTATTTACACAGACAGAAACACCAACACATACACTCACACACACACAAACACACCTATACATATGCATATTAATCTTTGCTGGTCATCAGAACATTGCTTATTTTAATAGGAATAAATAAAAGTCAAATTAGTACTTTAGACACAGCCTGCACTATCACTTAACAGTGTCTGCAAGATTTGATTAGCCTCCTGGTATATGTTAGATGATATCTTATTGTGGTTTGTATTTGGATCCCTCTGATGAGTAATGGTGTTGAGCATCTTTTCATGTATATGTTGGCCTTTTCTGTCTTCTATTGAGAAATGTCTCTTCAGGCCCTCAGCCATTTTGAACTGGGTTATTTTACCCTTGAGCTTCTTGAATATTTTTTGTATAATAACCTCTTATCAGATATATGGTTTGCAATTTTTTTTTATTTCATAGATTACCTTTTCATTTTGTTGCTTTTTTATTGTGCTAAAGCTTTTTATTTTTATGGAATTATACTTTATTATTTTTTTTAGTTGCCTGACCTTTTTCTGTTATATTCTAAAAATTACTTTCAGACCATTTTCAAGAAACTTTTTCACTGCTATGGTTTGACTGCTTTGTTGCCTCCAAAACTTACGCTGAAAGTTCATACTTTCAACAGTATGGCAACAGTATTAAGAGGTGTAACTTTTAGGAGGCATTTAGTCTATGAGGGCTCTATCCTCTTGAATGGGATTAGGAATCCTTTAAAAAGGACTTGAATTGGGCTGTTCACCCCTTTTTATGTTTATATTCCACACATCAGGTGAGGACACATCATTCCTCATCTCCAGAGGATATAGCAAGAAGATGCCTTCTTGGAAATGGAGACTATCCCTTATTGGACATCAAACCTACAGACACCTTAATCTTGTACTATTAACCTAAGGAACTGTAAGAAATAAATTTCTCTTCTTTATAAATAGTCCTGTCTGCAGTATATCATTTCAGCAACACAAACAGACTAGGACAGTGTTTGCGTCCAGGAGTTTTATGGTTATAGAACTTATGCTTAGCTCTTTAATCTATTTTGAATTGATCTTTTTGTTTGTGGTGTAAGATATAGATCCTTTAAATTATTTTGCTTGTGGGTATTTCCAGCATCACTGTTGAAGAGGTAGTTCTTTTGCCACTATTTATGCTTATTGCTTCTGTAGAAGATTAGTTGACCATGTATATCTGGGTGCAATTATTATGTTCCATTTGTCTATGTGTCTGATTATAAGCTAGTACCTTACTGTTTTCATTATTATATGTATTTAACACATTTTTTTATTTTTAAAATTTTTACAGACTATTTTGATTCATTGCACACATACGGGTACAAGTTTTCATTTCTATGGTTGTGCATGATGTACATTCATACCATTCTTGTTAATCATTCATGTACATAAGGTAATAATGTCTGTCTCCTTCAACCATTTTTCATACCCCCTCCCCTCTCCCACTCATTTCCCTATTCATAATCTAAAGTTCCTCCATTCTTCTCACCCCCAACCCCCGGCTCAATTCTATATCATCATCCACTTATCAGAAAAACATTCGGTCTTTGCTTTTTTGGGGATTGGCTTATTTCATTTAGCAGGATAATCTCCAATTCCATCCATTGATCTGCAAATGCCATAACATTATTCTTCTTTATGGCTGAGTAGTATTCCATTTATTATATATACCACAGTTTCTTTCTCCATTCATCTGTTGAAGGGCATCTAGGTTGTATCCACAGTCTAGCTATTGTGAATTGAGCTGTTATAAACATTGATGTAGCTGTGTTACTGTAGTATGCTAATTTTAAGTCCTTTGGATGTGGATCTGGATAGACACTTTACAGAAGAGGATGTACAGGCAATTAATAAATATATGAAAAAGGGTTCAATATTTCTAGTAATTAGAGAAATGCAAATTAAAACAACTCTAAGATTTCATCTTACTCCAATTAGAATGGCTATTATCAAGAACATAAACAATGATAGATATTGGCGTGGCTGTGGGGAAAAAGGCACACTTTTACATTACTGGTGGAGTTGTAAATTGGTTCAGCCACTCTGAAAAGCAGTGTGGAGATTCCTCAGAAAACTTGGAATGGACCCAAGTTTTGACCCAGCTATCCCACTCCTTGGTTTACACCCAAAGGACTTAAAATTAGTATTTAATACATTTTGACATTAGGTAATATAGTGCCTTGAGCTTTGATCTTGCTCCAGATTGTTTTGGTTATTTGAGGGATTATATGATTTCATATAAACTTTAAGACTATGTTCTCTATTTCTATGAGAAATGGCATCAAATTAATAGAGATTGCATTATAGATCACAATGAGTAGTATGAACATTTTAATAATGCTAGTTTTTACTATCACAAACAGAGAATATTTTTGTCTTCTTCAATTTCTTTCATTAATTTCTTATAGTTTTCAGTGTATAGTTTTTTTACTTCATTGGGTAAAATTATTCTCAGTAATTTTATTTTATGTTTCCAATGCTATTTTAAAGTGGATTATTTTCTTAATTTTTGAGCTGGTTCATGTTAAGTGTATAGAAACTCAATTTTGTATTTGATTTTATATTTTGTAACTGTATTGAATTCACTTATTAGTTCTAAAAGTTTTGGTGAAGTGTTTCAAGTTTTCCGTATATAAAATCACATCTCAGCCAGGCATGGTGGCCCACGCCTGTAATCCAAGCGATTTTGGAGGCTGAGTCCGGAGGATCACAAGTTCAAAGCCAGCCTCAGCAACTTAGCGAGGCCCTAAGCAACTC
>JAJEJO010001479.1:79601-106626 GCA_020662805.1 Glaucomys volans | reverse complement strand
TGTCTCTAAATAAAATACAAAATAGGGCTGGGGATGTGGCTCAGTGGCCGGGTGTCCCTGAGTTCAATCCCTGGTTCCAAAAAAAAAAAGATCACATCTCTACAACACAGGTAATTTTACTTCTTTTCTGTTTAGAATGTGTTTTATTTGTTTATCTTGTTAGTTTGGGCTAGGATGTCCAACATTATGTTGAATAAAAGTTATGGATGGACCCTTATTTTGTTCCCATTCTAAGAGGAAAACTTTTCAACCTATAAGTTCAGAAAAATGTAAGCCACTGGTTATTCATTTACAGATTTTCTTACAATTAGTTACATCAATTTATATCTAATTTGTAAACAGTTTATATCATTAATTTATGTTAAATCTTGTGAATTATTTTTTCCTGCATATGTTGAGGTAATTTTAAGTTTTGTCTTTCATTTTGTTAATGTAGTATATTACATTTATTGATTGTATTGTCTGAGTCTCAGAGCTAAATCTTACTTGGTCATGGTATGTAATCTTTTTACTATGCTGTTGAATTCAGCTTACTATTATTTTGTTGAGAATTTTTGCATTTCTGATAAAGAATGATATTAATGTATAATCTTCTTTTCTCGTAGTGTTCAAGGATGTCTTTCATTCCAGGATAATGCTGACCTATAAAGTGAGCTGGAAGTGTCCCCTGTTCCTTCTTTTCTTTTCTTTTCTTTTTTTTTTTTAATTTCAAGAATTGTTTATAAAGCATCCCTAAATGACTGGAAGACTTTTTTACCACTGAAGATTTCTTGTCCTTTTTTTTTTCAGAGGTTATCAATTACTCATTCATTCACCTTAATCACTATTGTTGTTCTCAAATTTTCTTTCTTAGGGTTCAGTCTTTATGAGATATATGTTTCCGGGAGTTTATCATTTCCTCTAGATTTTTCTGTTTTTAATTCCCTGAAATGTAAAGTTATATAATTTATTTCAGGGTGGTGCTTTGTTTTTTCTCTATGCAAACATTTATCACCATATAATTTCTTCTTTAAACTTTTTTGTTGCCTTATGTAAGTTTTGATATCTTATGTGTCTATTTTTGTTGGTCTCAAGATTACTAAATTTCCCTTTTGATTTTTGCTTTGACCCAATGCTATTCAGGAGCATGTTGTTAATGTCCTGATATTTAACAGTTTTTCAACCTTTCCCAGTTATTGATTTCTATTTTCACATAGATTATGGCCAAAAAGATACAGTTCATTCTTCTTAAATTTATTGAGATTTGTATTATGGCCTAACATATGATCCAACCTGGAGAATGTTCTACGTATGCATGAGAAGAATGTGTGCCTTTCTGCTGTCAAATGAAGTGTTCAGAACACGTCTATTCAGTGCATTTGGTCCATAGTGTTGTTCTAATCCAATGTTTCCTTATTGACTTTATATCTGGAGGACCTACCTATGGTAGAAAGTGGATTACTGAAATCTCCTACAATTAGTATATTGCTATTGATTTCTCCCTTCAGTTCTATTAACATTTGTTTTTCATATTTACTTCCAGTGTTGCATATATATTTATAATTGATTTGTCCTGTTGATGAATTGACCCTTTTATTATACGATAATAACTTCGTTGCTTTTAACAGCTTGTATTTAGAGTTTATTTTGTTTAATGTTAGTTATCCCTGACCTTTTTGGTTGTCATTTGCATGAATTAACATACTTAACCACTTTATCTTTGCCTTGTGTTTTCATGTTTCCTTTAAGCTAAACCAAGTCTTTTTTAGGCAACCTATGGTTAGGTCTCAGTTTTTAAAATATCCATTCAGTCACACTGTATTTCCTGACTGAAAAGTTCAGTCAAGTTATATTTAAAGTAATTATTGAAAGGAAAGTACTTACAATTGCTGCTTCTAAATTTCCTGATTTTTTTTAGTACCCTTGCTCCTGTTTTCCTTCTCTTGCCGTCTTTCATTGTAATTTGATGATGACTTGTAATGATATGCTTTTAATCTGCCATTTATCTTTATGTGTCTACTGTAAGTTTTTCCTTTGTGGTTACCATGAGGCTGATATAAAATATCTCATAACATTTTATTTTAAACTGATAATTTTGATCACATGTGAATGCTCTATATTTTTCTTAGTTATCATTGTCATAATTTACATCTTTGTATATTGTTTACCCATTACCAAATTATTATAACTGTAATTTTTAAATACTTTTGTCTTTTAAGTTTTATATTACCATAAAAATTGAAACATATACCACCATTTTAGTTTAGTATTCTAAATCGGACTACAAACTTACCTTAGGCAGTGGGTACCTTCATTTGTTTCCATGTGACTGATTAGAATTCTTTAATTTCAACTTGAAGAATTCTCTTTAGCATTTCTTATAGGGAAAGTCTAGTGATGTCATTTCTCAGCTTTTGTTTTTCGGGGAAGATCTTCAAAGAGTTTACCTAAAAGTATGATATGAGGGTCTGTCCTGATCGCTTTCTTTTCAGTGTATTCCATGCAAGCTTTAGAAGGATCCCTTGGAGTATTAAAGTCTTCAATTCTCTGAAGGGCAGGTTTACTGGGGAAAATATTCTTGGTTTACATTTTTTTCTCTCATCGATTTGAATATATTAACCCATTCCTTCTTGGCCTGCTGTGTTTCTGCTGAGAAATCTGCTTATAGTCTTATGAATGATCCTTTATATATGATTTTTCTCTTTATGTTTACCATTAATTTCTTAATTATCCATATTTATGAGGTACAGTTTGAAAATGCCATACATGGACTGATAATCACAGTAAGGAAAATTTCAATCTCCTAAAATACATGTCATTGCTTGGTAATGGGAACCTTCAAACTCTTGTAGTTCATTATAAAACATATTATAAGTTGCTGAAAATTAAAGTCAAGTACACAGTAGTTGGCAGTAGAATTTTGATACTTATCCCTCCCATTAACTGTGTTTTGGTATTCATTCCTTCTCTTACTGCTTTCAAACTTCTCTTTGTCACTAGCTTTAGACAATTTTATTATATGGTGTCTTAGTAAGGCCATGTTTTCAGTTTCACTACAGTTGCTCAGTCTTTGTGGATCTGGATGTTAATTTCTCTTCCTACATTTTGGAAATTTTTGTCTTATTATGTCTTTAAATAAGCTTTCTACCTCTTTCTATGCCTGTATTTCCTCTAGAAATTTCATGATATTGGTTCACTTGAAGAAGTCTCATAGACTTTCTTCATTCATTTTTTTCTCCCTAAATAATTAAAAACGAGGGGCTGGGGATATAGCTCAGTTGGTAGAGTGCTTCCTTCGCAAGCACAAGGCCCCGGGTTCAATCCCCAGCACCGCGAAAAAACAAAAAAAAAAAAAAAAAATTTAAAAAGAAAAAAATTTTAATTTTTTGTTTTTTTTTTTTTTTATTCTGCTTGATCAAGTCTGCTGTTGAAGCTCTGTATTGAATTATTCAGCTACAGAATTTCTTTGTGATTCTTTTTAAAGTTTCTATCTCTTGGTCAAATCTCTCATTTTATTCACATATTGTTATCCTGATTTCTTTTCTTTTCATGTTCCTCAATACCTGAATCAACTTCTGTAAGATAATTATTTTTCATCATTTTCAGACAATTCATAGATTTCCATTTCTTTGATGCCAGCCCAATGAAATTTTATTTTGTTCCTTTTGTGGTATAATTTTTCATTGACTTTCCTTTCTTAATTTTTTTAATGTTCTTTGAAACTTTAATTTGCTGTCTTTGCATTCCAAGAACCAGTTATCTCTTCTAGTCTTTACTGAGAGAAACACCTTGATCATTTGGTCCAGATGGAGGTTCTGAATGCTTCTCAGTCTCTTCTGTAAAGGCCTGTGTTGCAGTCGGCTTATTCCCTCTTAGGAGGGAGGTTGAAGATTGTGTACCTTCTCTTAATCTTACATACCCAGGTCAGGTGCTGAGAATCTTATATGTTTCACCCATCAAGTACCCCAAAGCATTCAAGATTGTGCACCTTTTTCTAAACCAGCACAGTTTTGCCAGCGGCTGATATCTGTGTGCTTTACAGGATTGCAGGTTCTGTCTATCAAGGACTGCACAATCTACAGAGGAATGTGCCATATTAGCCATAGGAGGATTCCAGGGATGCATATCAGGTGAGTGGGTCTGTGAGTGAGGTTGTCCTTGGGACTCTTGGGCCATAATCTGGATGGGTCTGTAAACATGCTAATTTGCATCTGAGGCTAGTTGTTTAGATTCCTCCCTGCCCCCAGGAAATTCTACTGTGCTGATTCCCTCAAGTTTTGAGTGCAGTGGTACCAAAAATTGGGTCTCTCAGGCGGTGTCCTTAAAGGCTAGGAAGCCAGGAGCTTATTTCACTCCAGTTTTCTCCCATGTGAGAAATCATAAGTTAAGGAAGTTTCTCTGAGCCCTACTGTTTTGGGAGGGTCATTACGTTGGTTAAATGAAACCTCTTCTTACCCTCTTCAAGGTCTATTCTTAGATTTTTGATCTACCAAGGTGTTTGTATCACTCAGCTAGACTTAGGCTACAAAAAACGCTATTACTGTCGGTGGAACTTTCTTTAAATTAATTTTTCTGTGGAGGTTTAAGAGTTGGAATCTCTTATTTCATCACTTTTCTGGTGTCTGTCGTGATGCATTATTTAGTAATATTGCATAATGATGTTTTCTCCTTTAAAAAAAAAACAAATGATGCTGAGGATTGCCCCGAGGGATGTTTTACCACTGAACTACATCCCCAGTCCTTTTTATTTTTTGTTTTTCAGCCTTATCTTGTTAAGTTGTTGAGGCTGGCCTCAACCTTGTAATCCTCCTGCCTTAGCCTCCAGAGTCTCTGTAATTGCTGGCATGCACCACTACACCTAGCTGCTGCTGTTGCTGCTGCTTTTTCCTCCTCCTCCTCATCTTCTTTTTTTCTTCTTCTCCTTCTCCTTCTTCTTCATCTTCTGAATCATGATGATCAAGAATCATGATGTCTTCACTGTGCAAATGATTTCAGGTATTTTCAGTTCCTGGCTTGAAATTCAAAAATTTGAAAGGCACTCACTACTTCATTCTGCTAACAAATACAAGTATTTGAAAAAAAAAACACTGAAAAGAAATGAACACTTCAGATTTGTCAAAGAAGCAAGATTACAAAATAAACTGCTGCCTCCATATTGGAAAGATGGAGGATATAGACCATTGCAACTTACTGGAGAAGAAACTTCTGTTGAAAATAGTACCAGGAGGGTGACCTCAATTATAATTGATGAATTACTCAAGGCTCAATGTGGACAAGTCCAAGAGATTAAAACTTTAGGAGGGCAAAGTCAACAGGGCCTCTCCATAATTTGGGAATGTTATCTCATAAAACTTTTTAGGTTCTTATAGTAAACATTGGGGAAAATTGCTCTCGTGCTTCTGGCAGGAGGTAAAAAGGAACCATTTTGACATAGGACTAAAACTCTTTCCTCAGAATCTAACTGACTTAGGGGAAATGAAGTACTGAAGAATAACTTTCACCAGCCATCTACATTGAGAAAAACAAAATATAAAGTTCATCCTACTCTCACTCTCTAGATTATTTTTCTGGTAGTAGGCATTGAACCCAGAGATGTGCTACCACTGAGCTATATCTCCTGTCCTTTTTAATTTTTTTTATTCTGAGACAAGGTATCCCTGAATTGCCCAGGATGGCTTCAACCTTGTGATCCTCATGCCTCAGCCTCCTGAGTTGCTGTACCTGGCTTACTCCAATTTTACCTGAAGCAAGGGAGGACTGAGAAGCAGATGTGAAATCCACAGTCAATAAACATAGGCTCACTAAAAGCCTGAGATAAGTATATGCTTATCCTGACATTTTACCACCATAATTACTAGAGGACTATTTTTAGCATTCTTTTTTACCCAATCATGTCCAGTAATTGAGAATGTACTCTAAGAGGTTCTTTCTTTCTTTCTTTCTTTCTTTCTTTTTTTTTTTTTTGATAGGGGGTACTGGGGATTGAATCCAGGGACACTTGACCACTAAGCCACATCCCCAGCCCTATTTTTGTATTTCATTTAGAGACAGGGTCTTACTAACTTGCTTAGCACCTCACTTTTGCTGAGGCTGGCTTTGAACTCACAATTTTCCTGCCTCAGCCTCCCACGCTCCTCTAATTACAGGTGTCTGCCACTGCTCCTGGCTCTAAGAGATTCTTAAAAACAAAAATAAAAGAAAGAAAAAAAATCTGAAGAGAAAGAAGAAGCATTAGAGCCATACTCAGATATGACAGGGATGGTGGAATTATTAGATTGAGAATTTGAAATTATCATTAATGTGGTAAGGGTTCTAATGGATAAAGAAGACAGGAAGTAGACATTATCCAAGATGGACAAGGTAAAGAAGGAGATGGAAGATTGATAAAATATTTATGAGAAAAAAGAAAAGAAAAGAAAAAACAGAGAACTACAGGCCAAAACCACTATAGCATAAATGAAGGATGTCTTTGGTAGGCTTATTAGCAGTCTGGACACAGTTGAGGAAAGAATCTTTTGGTTTGAGGATGATCTGCAGAAGTAATCTTTAAAGCTGAAAGGTAAATAAAAGGGCAATTTAAGAGAAATCACAACAGAATACCTAAGAACTTAGAGACAACTATATAAGATATAACATGTGTACAAAGGAATACCAGGACACAAGAGAGAACGGAAAATAAGAAGCATTTGAAATAATCATGATGCAGAATTTTCTCAAATTAATGCCAGATGTAAAACCATAGATCCAGAAAGCTTAGAGAATAATGAGCAGAATAAATGCCAGAAATCTTCAGGTAGGTTCATAATTTCAAGCTATGGAAAATAAAAGATAAAAATAAAACATGGGGAAAATCAAGATGAACAGACCATCTTACCTACAGAGCAGGAAAGATTATTAAAAAATCCAAATTCTCCTTTGAAAGTATGAAAGTGAAAGTAGAGTGAAAAATTAAGTGTTGGAAGAAAAGTTATCAGCTTAGAATTGTGTGCCCCAGGGGCTTTCCTTCAAAAGTGAAGGGGAAACGAATGCATTCTCAGCCAAAAAAAAAAAAGGAAAAGATGGAATTTTGCACCAATAGATCCTCTGTTAAAAAAACAAAACAAAACAAAACAAAACAACATTAAAAGGAAAATCTCTGTAGGTAGAAGGAAAAAGAAATATATATACATATATATATGTGTATATATATATATATGAGTCAAAAATATGGAGTTACATAAAGAAAGGAATAATAGTGAAGAACAAAGAATGAATGCAAAATGAAAAGTTTTATGTTTATGATGAATCTAATGAAAAATAGTTGATTGAAAATAATAATTGCTAGAATGTATTCAATCTTTTATGCTTATATACATATAAGTATTCTTAGGCAGAAATGAACTAAATAATACAAATTATACAAGTAACAGGTTTTGAATATTTTTACCATGAAGCAATTAAAAATGTTTGGGACTGCCTTGTGGCACAGTGGAGAGCAGTTGCTTAGCATGTGTGAGGCAATGGGTTCAATCCTCAGCAACACATAAAAATAAAGAGCTCAAATAATGGTATTGTGTTCATCTACAACTAAAAAAAAATTTTAAAAGAGAAATGAAAAATGTGTGAGGAGAGAGATATGATTAACATGATTTGCACAATTTATTGATATATTAAAACATCAGATGGTATTCCATTAATATGTGTATTTTTTAAGTATCATTTAAATACAAATTAATTTGAAAATTAAAAATAGGGAGAAATTAGATTAGAATTATTTTTATTGTTACCACTATTATGAGGAACCCCTACTGTCTTTGAAGTGTTGCAGGGTTATCGAAAGGTGGGCTTTGTTTAGTCGTAAGAGTATATCACAAACAGTTGGATGATTACTAAATGAAATTTTTAAGACTATGGCTTTTAGGTTATGAAAGGAGATAAAATATGGTAATATGAAATGCTGAATTAAAAGTAGAGAAAGAGGGTAGACAAAAATAGTAAAAAAATCAAGGGCAACAAATAGATAATACTAATGGTAGATATTAATTTAACTATTTCAATGATTACTTTGTGTGTCAATAATATAAGTAAACCAATTAAGGAGATCTTCAGAATGGATCTAAAAACTATACTATATATAAGAAACCTACTTTAAATATAATGCCTCATATAGATTAAAGAAAATGCACCGAGAAAGATACACCATGATAATGGTATTACAAATGCAGAAAAGAGCTTATTAATTTTGTCCAGAACATTCTCTGGAACAAGGAAAATTATAACGAATAAAGAGGAATGTTACATAAAAATAAATAATTTTTTACCCAAGGAAATCTAACAATCCTTACTATGTATGTGCCTGCCAATAAAAACACATGAGGTAAAAACCAATGGAATCATAAGGACTACTACACTATTACGGTTGGGCATTGTAACACACTTTTATCAGAAATAGAACCTGCAGGTAAGAAATAGGTTGACACATAGCTAGATTCAGCAATATTATTTATCAATTAGATGTAGTTGACATCTAACAACCCTTCACAGAATTCACTTCTCATCCTCACAGGGAATATTCACCAAGATAGATCACACTCAGAGTTATGAAAGTCTCCTGGCTACATTTAAAAGAACATAAATCATACTGTATCTTTTCTCAGACCACATTGAAAGTAAACTAGAAATAGAAAAAATTACAATGTAGTTGGAAAATGCCAGAATACGTTTAGACTAAACGAACACATGGGGTGATGGGGAAAAAAAACCCTCAAGAGAAAATTTAAAACATTTTGTACTAAGTGGAAATGAAAACAGAAGTAATCAAAATGTATGTGATGCCATGAAAGTAGTGCTTGGATGCTTAGATAGAAATTTACTGTATATATTAGAAAATAAAAAGTTATTTAAATCAGTATTCTAAGCTTCCAAATAAGGAAACTAAAGAAGAATTAAATCCAGATAATAAGAATGAAACAAATAATACATATTAGAGTAGAGATCAATGACATTGAAAACAGAAAAGCAATAAAGAAAATCAAAGAAACTACAATATGAGTCTTTGAAAAACCTCAATAAAATTATAAGACTTTAGTAAGGAAAAAAAGTAAAAGGACAAAACCTTGCAAGAAACAAGAAACAAACCAGACAGATTATTCGTTCACTCTACCTTTCACTTAGGGCATAAATTATACCAATTTTCCACAGTCTTTTTCAGATGACAGAAAGAATGAATTCTTACTTATTTCTTCTACAAGGCCAGCTTTCCCCTTATACCTTCCCTGACAAAGACATTATAAAACCAGAAAACTAGTGATCATAAAGTCTCATGGACATAGAATTTTAATTCTAAACAAAATATTACCAAATATAATCACTGTTGGATTCACAACCAGCTGGGATTTACCTAACAATGTGATGAAACTCAACAGAAATTCTTAGATAAAACCTTTCAGTAAACTAGAAATGGTGAAGGATTTTTTTCAATTTGAAAAGAATACCTGCAAAAACCTGCAAAAACCTTACCACTATCATCATCATTGATGATGAGGAACTTTGTTTTTCTACTAAGATCAAAAACAAAACATGAATGTTCCCTCTGTTTTTCAGTAATGTACTTGAAGTCCTAGCCAGTATAGTAACACAGAAATGGAAATAAAAGGGATAAAGAAGTGAAAGACCCAGAATATCCAATACAACATTGGAAAAGAACAAAGTTGGAGGACTGACTCTTCCCAGCTCCAAAATTTACTATGAAGCTACCCTAAAAAAGACATTGTGATATTGGTGAAAGATGTGAATAAATCAATGGAGCAGAATATTGAGCCCACAAATACACCCCCATAAAAATAACCTATGGATCTTTGACAAAGTAATGAAGGAAATAAGATGGAGAAAAGATAATAATTTTAAGCAATGGTTTTGGAACAACTGCACAAACACACACACACACACACACACACACACACTGAATGTAGCATATACCTTATACCTTTTATAAAAATTAACTCAAAATTGATCATTCAGCTAATTATAAAATGGAAAACTATTACACTTTTAAATCACAATGGAAAACAGTATGGAGTTTCCTCAAAAAATTAAAAATGGAAATATCATATGATACAACAATCCCATTACTGGGTAAATATCTAGAAGAAAGTAAGTCACTATGTCATAAAGACATCTGCACCCCCACATTTCCTGCAGCCCTGTTTATAATAGCTACAATCTAAAAACAACCTATATGGCCCTCAAATGATGAAAAAAAAAAGCTACATAAATACATTAGAATACTATTCATCCATAAAAAAGAAAACAATTCTGTCATTTGGGCTGATGTGGATGGAACTGGAGATTGTTGTGTTAAGTGAAGCCAGGAAGACACAAAAGACAAGTATTGCATAATTTATTCATATGCAGAATCTGAAAAAGTTGATTTCAGAAGTCGAGAAGAGAGTGGTTACCACAGGATGGGGACAGCAGAGGAGAGGGAGAACTAGGGAAAGATTGATAAGTCTGTACAAAGTTGCAGCTTGGAGTAAGAAGTTCTGATTTGTTATTATACTCTATGGTGAATATAGATAAGAATAATGTGGTATACATTGTAAAAAACTAGAGGAAAGTATTTTGAAAGGTTTCACCATAAGGAAGTTACAAAGGATTGAAGAAACAAATATGCTTAAATGACATAAACATTATACAATAATTCATGTTTTGAAAAATCATATAGTATTTTATTATTATGTGTAATTCTACTTATCAGTTGAACATTTACTTTTAAAAATACAAAAGAAATATTTTATGGGTAAGAATAATAACAATGAGACAAACATCATTACCCTATGTACAAGTATGATTATACAAATGCTGTGACTCTACTTTGTGTACAACCAGAGAAACAACAGCTGTACTCCATTTGTGTACAGTGAATCAAAATAAATTAATTTAAAAAATTGAGAAAAATGGATAATGTGAATTGTAATTTCTTACTCAATTCAATGTATCCAAAATATCATTTCAATAAATAATCAACATAATAATTGCTAAAAAAAAAGAGAAGTATTTTAAATACTACCACAGAGCAAATCCACATGATGTTGGTTTTGCTGACAACATTTCAAATAAAACATCAGTCTTAATAAATGCAAGAAAGCATGAATAAGATAGATTTTTCAATTCCATTCTGTGTAGGAAACCATCAAGAGAATGAGAAAACAAATCACGTACTAGGAGAGAAATATTTACAAAAGACATATCTTATAAAACAACACATCCAAAATATGTAGAGAACTCGTAAAACTCAACAGTAAGTTTTAAAAAAAAGCACCTGACTGAAAGAGGAACCAGAGAACTTCATAGATACCTCATGGTGAGGATAAGTAAGCATTGAAAAGATGTTCCACACCATATGTTCCACATCACATTCCTTCAGGAAAATGCAAATTAAAAACATAAACTATGGGATATCACTACACCTCTATTACAAGGGCCCAAAACCAGAACACTCCCAATACAAATGCTGGTGATGCTGTGGAGTGACAAGATTTTTATTCATTACAAATGGGAATTCAAGATTACACAACCACTTTGGAAAAAAAATCTTTCCAAAATGAAACATATTGTACCATTCAACCTAAAGATTGAACTACTTGATACTTTCGTAAATGAGTTGCACACTTAAACCTACATTAAACCTACACTGGAATGCTCACAGTAATTTTATTCATAATTGCCCAACTTGAATGAAACCAAGATATCCTTTAAAAGGTGAATAAGTCAACTGCAGTATAGTCAGACAATACAATATTATTCAGCACTAAAAAATTGACCTATCAAGACAAAATTTAGAGGAAGATTACCACTAAGTAAATGAAGCTAATCTGAAAAAGCTACATACTGTTTGAGCCTAATAATATTACTTTTAGAAAAGTCAAAATTATGGAGACAGTAAAAAGTTCAGTGTTTTTCAGGAGTTAGAAGAAAAGGAGGGATCTTGAGATGGAGCGCAGTGAACTTTAGGGCAGACACATGTCATTATTAGGTAGATACATGTCATTATTCACTTGTCCAAACCCTTTGAATGCCCAGTACCAAGATCAATCATCATCATGCTCTAAGGGTTCTGGGTAAGGACAGTGGGAAGACACCTCAGGCTCAGTAAGAGCAGACCTTGTACTTCTCTGGTGAGGGATGTTGATAATGATAGAAGCAGGGACATTGAGGGGCTGGGTTATCTGTTGCCCAGTTGTACTTTCTGCCTAACTTCATTGTGAACCTCAAACTGTTACAAAAGTAAAGACTAATAGACAAAGAAAATACAAAGCTGCAACTATGGTAGCCTTTAAAAAGAATCTTTTTTTTTAAAATTTAAAATCAAAAGGAAACTACAAAGTTCTATTGAACAATGTTTTAATGGAAAGTGTTAAAGCAAAAGCATTCCTTTATTATGTTTCATGTTCATTCCTGAAACAGTAGGTTATTTTATTTTATCTTATTTTTTAAATAAAGCAGCAATGTGTTAACATTGATCGTTGAAAAAACAATCAATTTTCACAAACTAAAGATTAAAAGTTAGATTCTTTATCTAAACCACAAAGTCTACATAAAATCACTGAACAGTATTAACAATCAACAATAGCACTCAGAGCTCCTTCTGGACCTTGAGGAGTGGGTTTTGGTAAAAGATTGTATGAAGGCAAATCAACTTTGTATGCTCATTATTACATTTTACACATTTCTAAAGTTATTTGTGCAATGAAGCAGTAAGAAATTGAGTGAATAAAAATCAGATCAATTGCCTTCTTTGATATATGGCTAACTTAAATGTAATTAGTCAGAATGAAATTTTTCTCAAACACAGAAATTTCAGTAGATTGTATTCCAAAACAACAATATCCATTCTTTATATATTTTACAAAGTGATTTTTCTTCTCTTTATACAAGTGGACTTCTTATCTAATCCCACACCCTAAATACTTGAATTAGGGCTGTCTAGAATGACCAACCCTCCTGATTTACCAAGGAATGCTTTTTTATTGTTTGTTTGTTTGTGTATTTATTTATTTATTTATTTTTGTAGTAAAAGTTTTGAATCCCTAGTTGCACTACAAGACTTAGTGAAGAAAGACGGTTGGTGGCCCGTCTGTTCTTGGAACACAGCAGAAATAGATTCTGTTACTCCTAAGGCTGGGTTGTAAAATCCTTAACATTTGCCTCCACTGCTTAGAATTCTCCTTCTTAGATCCCGTTATCATGCTGTGAGGAAAACTAAGGAGCCACATTAGGAGGCCCACATTCTCCAAGATGCAGGCTCTAGTGAACTGCCTTAGCTTTGCTCCCATTCAGTAGCCAGCCTCACTGGCAACTTGTGAAAGGGCCATTTTGGAAATGGCCATCCAGTGCTCCAGAAAACACCACACCAAACTAAAGAACAGCTAGGCCTAGCCACAGAATCATTAAAATCCTGAGAGATAATTAGGGGTGATAGTTGCTTTTATCCTTAAACATTGTGATGGTTTATTATATAGTAATATAATGGAAACAATGAGTCCAAAGGTCTGCCAAGACTCCAAAGTAAGTACCTAAATATTAAATTTCATATATGATGGAAAAAATACTGGACTTACAATCACTCTGCAGAATTTAAGATTTTTAGTAGCTGAAGGATTTTGAAGAAATTGCTCTAAGTTCTTCATAAATAAACCAGAGATTATAGTACCTTACAAAATTTGGGGAAGTACCAAATAAGATGAGACTCATGAAAAATCTTTTAAACCACATAGTGCCATGTGACTGTAAGACAATAGTGTTCTCTTGACTATAAATGAACGATTATTATCCTGTTATTGGAATTTAAATACAATATGTCTGTTTAGAATATGAATATTATTTGAGGGGCAGTGTATAGAAGGGTAAAAGTTGTGACTGATTTTCATAGTATTTCATAACAAAATATTTTGACTTCTCTCCCAATAAGGAAGAAAAACATCACATCCAATTTCTAGTTTATCCAAGCACACTAAGGTACTTCATATAATATCAACAAATACCCTTTCAAGTTCACTGAGAACCCATAAAATTATTTTAGACCTCATGAGACTTCCCTACATTATATTTTACTAAGAATTTTTCAGTTTGCTATTTTGAATTTTCAAAGCTGACTTTGTTTTTTAATTATATTCTCATTAGTTTTCCTGTTTCTCTTCATTTTCTCTGTAACATAGGTAATGTAAGGAACTCAGATGATGTAACAAAAAGCTTCTACCTCTTATGATGATTCAGAAGGGAAGTGATTCACTTTGCAGAAGAGCCTGAGAGAATAGTGATAAAGGTGTCTTGTATATTAAAAACGTAAAATGAACATTATATCTGAAATCTGTTGTATCCTAGTTTTTTTATTTGTTTTCATCCAGAAAAAAAAATGTTTTTATTGTTAAACTTGATTGGTAACAAGAAATACTGAATCATGAAAAGTTTGATTAAAATTCAAAAAATCTTTGAAAACAGGTTAAAACTTGTCACTTCCACATCTTCCTATAAAAGCAATGATAAAAACAGATCAAAAGAAAGCCACAGTATTTTTTTGTGTGTCAGAGTGCATTTCAGAGCACAGAAAAAATAAGGCTGAGATTTTACCAGATAAAAACAGTTTTATCCTTTTCATGGTTAGTATAATGCTGGGCTATTTTTAAACTTGTTATAGAGGACCCATTAAATTTTACTGCTGAAATTGGAGGGAGGAAAATTACACACATGGGGTCTTTAACAGGTTTTGTGTCTAACAGCTTTGACACTATCACACTGATTTTTGTCCCTGCCCTGATGGGTAGCCTTGAGAAGTGTCTGTTGTCTGGAGTCTAATGTCACAGCAATTAAATTCCCACAGGAGGAAGCAGCTTTAGGAGATGTGATTAGATTGGAGACACTGATGCTTGTTTTGATTTTGAAAATGCATCATCGATCATGGCTACTGATTTCAGCAACAGCTCTCACGGAGGGGAGGTGTAGGCTAAGCTTCTGGCTTTATATTTAACTTGGGGCAAGATGAAGTCTCCCTCAGCCTGTCAAGCCTTTACTCTGATATGTGGCCAATGCCTTTAGCAGATAATCCCAAGGATGTCAAATAACCTTTATTTCCCAGAGGTCATGTTGATCTTTTTCTTCTCATTCTGACCTCAGAACAGACCTATTCATTTTCCATCTGACATCAGAAGAGGAGAAAACAGAATAAATTTTAACTTTTTTCCAGGGCATGTTGGGATGCTTCCTCTTGTTGTTCCCATTAATGTATACTCCTGCTCTTAGAATGTGTTTCTTCTTGTGTATCTATAGATATCATACATAGATATGGCACCCCAAAGAAATTTGCCTCCATACTATTTCAATATTATTTTGGAAACAGAAACTTTTAAAATCTCCTTTTTGTTTGTCACCATAATAAACAATGTTGAAGATCCTTATGCATTTGCATATTAATCCCTTTTCAGATGTGTGTTTGACAATATTTTCTCCACTTCTTTAGGTCATTTCTTCATTCCGTTCATTGTTTTCTTTGCTTTTCAAAAGTTTTTAAGTTTTTGTTTTTGGGTTATTTGTTTGATTATTTATTTATTTATTTGGTACCATGGATTGAACCCAGTGGTGCTTAACCACTGAGCAACATCCCCAGCTGTTTTTATTTTTTATTTTGAAACATGGTCTTGCCAGGTTGCTTAGGATCTCACTAAGTTGCCAAGGTTAGCTTTGTACTTGTGATACTCCTGCCTCAGCCTCCAGAGCTGCTGGGATTATAGGTGTGGGCCATCACACCTGTCTTCAGAAGGTTTTGAGTCAAATGCAATCCCATCAATGTGTTTTACTTTACTTGGGTGTGCTTTTGAGGTTGTATCCAAAAAGTCATTGCCAAAATGCCAATGCAAGATCAAGAGGCTCTTTCTCTATGTTTCCTTCTAATAGTTCTACAGTTTCAGGTGTTATATTAATATTTTATTCATTTTGATAATATATACATGAAGTACCTAATGCAAAAGCAGAAAATTAATCTGATTAAAAATGACCACACAGCCTTAATAGGCATTTCTTAAAAGATGACTTACAAAAGGCCAACAGATTTGTGAATAAGTGCTCAACATTACTAATCATCATGGAAATGCAAATTAAAACTACAATGAGATGTCACTCCCCACCTATTAGAAAGACTGGTATCAAATAGACATAAGATAACAAGTGTTGGTTGGAATATGGAGAAAAAGTCTCCCTGGTACATTAAGTCAGTAGGGATATAATTAGCATAGACATTATGGAAAACAACATTTTAATCCAAAATATTAAAAGTGGAATTACTATATGATCCAGTAACTGCACTAACTGATATATGTTCAAAGGAAAAGAAATAGAATATTGGAAAGCCTGTATTCCCATATTCTTTGCAGCACTATGCACAATAACCAAGATGTAGAATTAACCTGTCTGCTGATGAACAAATGGATAAACATTATATATGTAAACACATACATGCAGAAATAATATTCATCCTTAAGAAAATCCTGTCATTTGTAACAACATGATTGAACCAATTGGTTATTATACTAAGTGAAATAAGTTGGGCATAGAAAAATGCTACAAGATTTTACTTATTATATGTGGAATAAAAAATGAGCTTATAAGAACAGAGAGTAGAGTGGATGGTTGACAGAACTTGGAGGAAAGGAGAGATAGGGAGGTGATCATTAAGGATTTTAAATTATCATTGAAAATATGAATATTCTGGAGATAGATTGTTTAGCATTGTACCTAAATATATAATTGTTTTGCATTCTTGAAAACTGCCAAGTGAGTAGATCCTAAATGTTCTCACTGTAAGAAAAAAAGTGTGTGAAGAGATGGATATGTTAAATAACCTGATATAATCACCCAACAATATAAACATATATAAAATCATCATATTGTATGCCAAAATATACAAGGTGCAGTTCTTAAACATATCTTAATAAAGCTGATAAGAACACAATGAAAACACTGAATAAAATCGCTCTATTCACATACACACATAGCAGCAATGCAAAGCTTCACTAAATATGTGGCAATATAAAGGAAGGCCTAAGGTTTCCTGGAACACCAGCTCTTCCTAGCGGAAATGATGCCAAGCTATGTAATGGAAGTGAGGAGATATGGATCAGGGAATCTGACTTAGAATAATGTTCAAGCCAGAGGACGTATAGGCAGGAGAAAATGCACATAGGTGAAAAATTAGTATGGGGGTTATCACTTAAAGCATCACACATACAGCAAAATGAATAAGAACTGAAGAATCAAACAAGTGTCAATCCTCATGAAGGACCTTGAGTGTCCTGGTAATACACTCTGACTTTGTTTTCTACAGAATGGGCATCCAGTAAGAAACAGAAAGATGTAGTCTAACTTAACAATTTAAATAGATCATTCCAACATCAGTAGAATGGATGTATTTACAAGAGTCTCTGAGACTTCTTTTAATTGAGTGCTTAATCTTTGTAGCAGAAAACTATTTATAATAAGAACCTAAATTAAATATAGTCACTAAATTATTACATGAAGACAATGTTAAAATGGAGTTGATTACCCAGCATACACACCGTTTCTGCTCCTCCTCCTTCTTTTCCTCCTCTGCCTATTCTGTTTCTATTTCACTACAAACCATTTCCATCATTAGCTGGTTCCAATAATACCATTTCAAAAATATTGAGCATTTAAAAATAATTCTCAAGCTTTCTTAAAGTCAGTTGCAATTGTTGTATTTAAAGTGAAGGTTATATATCAATAGAGGAACGCACAGACACACACTCAAAAGAGTTCTGCAGTCTATTCAAATGGGCAGGTACTTTCAATGAGACTACTTCATGGACAACAAAACTAATAAAATAACTCTTTAACTGGAGACTACCCAAAAGAATGAAGAGCAATGAAGGTACATTCAAACTAATGCATTATGCTTTATGAAATGGAAACACTGATGCTATTCAAATACAGTGCAAATACACCTCCTTCAATATTGGGGAAAGCATATTAGAAAAGCAATGAAGTATTTATTAACAAATGAAGCTATTAAACCACATACACAAGTAGGGACATAGGATAATGAAGTCATTATTTTGACCACTCTAATAAATTTTGCAAAAGCAAAGTTGATTTTTTCTTTCTGGGCATGTGGAGACTATTTATTTGAATAAATGATTTGAAGAGGTAGTGACGACTCACCTCCCTTTATTTTGTTGTGACATTTCTTTTTTGCTGTTAGTTTGGTTTTAGTTGACATTTTAGGTGATGCTAACTTCACTTAAACATTAATAATAATGCTTATAAAATATAAACTATAGTGTGTATCAAACATAATAATTAAATGAGACAGAGAAGAAATAAAAATAAAAATAAAATATGGAAATAACATTTTCTAGTAAATAACAATTGCAATGCACATGTTTTCATGTAAGTACTGTATCACAGAAAAAAAAAAGTACTGTAAGCTTAAGTACAATCTCAAGATTGTCAGGAGAACTGATTAATTTTGCTCTCATTCCCATTTTCTCAACAATCTTTGTCTTCAGAGTGGATAAATGCAGTGTCACTCTGGGTTCGCTTGGCAATCTTAAAATTGTCACAAGAATGGATTGGGTGCCGTTTCCTCTTCTTGTTACAATCTTTGTCATGAGCTCTCACAGACCTTTTAATGCTTGATATGCTCTCATTCTCATTACATATTCTCATTCCCATAACAAAGATTATAATGAAAGAAGAAAATGTCATAAAATTAATCCATTCTCATAACAGTCTGTAACGAGGGCAGAAAATTGAGCAAAATTAATCCGTTCTCATAACAATCTGAAGATTGTAATGAGAACAGAAAATGGCATGAAATTTATCCTTCTTGTGACAATCTTTAAATTGTAACAGGGCAGGAATGGGATACAAGATTAACAAGCCCTTGGGAAAAAGGCTCTAACCAGAACTGAATCTCATACAAAATTAATTTGGGTGTGTACATGTGTGAATGTGTGTGTGTGTGTGTGTGTGTGTGTCTGTGTGTGTGTGTGTGTGAGAGAGAGAGAGAGAGAGAGAGAGAGAGAAAGAGAGAGAGAAAGAGAGACAAAGGCCTCAAAACCTGAAATTATAATGCCTGATTCCATTGCAATGTTATATAAATGTCAGTGACTGGTTTAAATAGCCTTAAAATATTTGAACCTGACATCTTTGCAGAAATGATGAATTGAAACAAATATGCAGGTTCAGTCTTTAAGTAGACCCTCAGGGTAAGAGGTTTCCTAAGAAAGATAGTTTGAAAAGTGAAATTTGTTATTGAAATCATGAATAACACATTTGCTATTCAATAACTTTAATTTTAAAATATTCAGTTAAAATGAATAACAGTATTTTATCCTAATGTATAATAATAATATGACCACAAACAACATTCGTGTACACAACTGAGCCTTGAGTCTGAGTGTTCGTTAAGCCTAGCACATTGTGGCTCATTTCCACTGGTAAACATGTGTTTAAATTGCTGACTTTTGGTTTACACTTTTTATGGTTAAATTATAATTTCTTCACTTTTGTCACTTAACGAATTGAGTTTGTGATTGCCTTCCACAGTGTTTTAGTTTTAAATATCTTCAATTTCCAAAAGGAAAGCAAAGTCAGAAAAACTTCTATAGGGTGCAAATATATTCATGCAGAACATGGATAGCTTTTTATTTGCCTTATTATTAAAGTATAAACAATATAATGAATTTATGTGTTAATTATTCTTACATATTAGGGCACTCATTTGTTCATAGAGAGTGTTTTACAAATACTTATTTAGCACTTATATTAAAACATGCATTATGAATGGATTAATGAATATTTGCAAACTTTATAACAATTATAAACATTTGCCAGCATTAGAGGGTATATTACAAACAAGTTATAATTTCAGTTTCTTTATCTGTAGTCCACCATTTTAAATATATGTATCAGGAGCTAATAATGAAGGGCAATAACATTAAATATCTCAAACACTACTATTTTGTATAACATCCAAAAGAAAAGCCTCATTTATATGTTTTTTTTTCCTTTCTTAGGACGCTGCACTTCCAATGGTATTTCAGAAAATTGTGAGTATATCAGTGAAATTGCAAGAAATTATTAGATGCAAACCTATTTTGTCACATTTTCCCAATAACTTTACAAAGAAATATCCATTTGAAAACTTTGCTGTTATATCTAATTATTTCACTGGTTGAACATGCATTATTGAGCATTGATTGTCTTAAACATAAAAGATAGTGTTTCAAAAAATTGGAGGTATAGTTAGCCTGTTTAAATAATAGGCTTATTTTTAGTTTCAGCTATTAGGTTTTTCCAATCTGGAGATTATGTTTGAATGATTTGCTTAGCTATATCTTCTGCTATTTCTTTTGACAAGAAAAATATACAATTGTAAGTACAATTAAGTGTGCATTTCTGATAAAAATAAAATCATAGTCTAACTGAAATAAGCTAATCTGGATATGGCCCTGACTCCATATTTTGAGAAACAAGCAAGACCTGGATGAAATTGCCACCCATTTTTCAACCTCCAGATGGAAGATAAATATAGTGATTCATCGTACTTGTGAAAACCTGCAAAAAGTAAACCTTTTGCTTCATGGAAAAATGAGAAATTTGGGAGGTTGCACTTTTCATCATCAACAAAAGCTATTTTTGCAGACCAAAGAAGAAATGAAAAACTTTTCATTTATTTAGCTGTTCCTGGAAAGGTTGTAAAAGGTCCTATCATGAAAGACGTAAAGGAAGAGCTGTTCATAGAAAGCTTTAAAAGAACAAACATCATAAGCACAGATTCATATGGTAGGTGGAATATTGTAGGAAGGTGCAGGGGGCAAAAGCACCAGGATATGATCCCAGAAAGAGGAGATTCTTCTCTGTACTTTTCCCATTGTTCCTAGCTTTATACTTAGCTATAGGAATGTTCCAATTTAATGTACCATTTGTGAAAATCCATGTTTTCAGGAAGAAATAAATGAGTGATGCTCTCTTAAAAATTAGTTTTACTAAATAGTACACAAAGGGCAAGATTCCAAAGCCTACTCTATTTTTCTCATTGAAGTAGTCTATTTCAATATTTAAAACTTTCACAATATTTATTATTTATCTAACACATAAAGACATAAAATTGTACATATTAATGAGATACCTTGGAATATTTTTACACTTGTATGCGTTGCTTAATTGTTAAATCAGGTTAAACATATCTATTTCTTCAAATCTTTACCTTTTTTTAATGGTGAAATTTTTCAAAACACTTCCAGCTTTTTGAAATATACAGGACATTATTATCTTAGTTACCCTACTGTGCAGTAGCACACCAGAACTTCTTTCTGCTATCTAATAGTAACTAAGTGCCCATTGATCAACTTCACCCCATCCTTTCCCCAAGCTCCTATTCTCCCCAGCTTCAGATAAAAGCTTACTCATATTTCAAGTGTAATAAATGACATCACCAAAATGTGCCCAGTGTTCAAGGTAGTGCATCCAGATTGGACTGGTGTGGTACTTCAAAATCTTTTCATCTCAATCTATTAACATGTCTCCAAATAACATTACCTATCATTAAGAAGTAATAATAACCTCATAGACAGAATTTACAAATTAAGTCCTTTTTGGTACATGAAGTTTTTATTACATTATTTTACAATTGTTTAAAAAGAACCCTTTCATGTGAAATGCATGGCAAAGGTTTTATGATTCTTCCAGTTCTGTCAAAATTCTGATGAAGTTAGGAATGCTGAGAGGGAGTGGTTATAAAAGTGGCAGGGGAAAAGGAGACTTGAAAAAGGAAAACAAAGTTACCATTGGAGGGAGGGGAAGGTCAGGTGCCAGGCAAGGACGGGGTAGATGGAGAATAGGAAATCCAGGGATAGCAATGGGATTAAAGAAGAAGTTGGGATTTGATTAATTTTTGTGCATAATAAACTATTTCCTGTTTATCGTCTACAAAATCTTTATTTATATATTGCTCACAAATTTCTTCACATAAATGGAATTTTATTTTGTGAGCTTGAAAAACAGGGTAATGTGATGATGATCATGTTACGTTACATATATAAGAAATGGAAAAAGGCAAAACAAAGCAGTATAAAAACTAATATTTTAAAGATCTCCAAAGCTACATTCAACTCTTATCCCTGTCCATATTTATATTTCATCATTTTAAAGGTAACTTATTCCTTAACAATAACTACCTCTTACGATTTGTGGGGATTCTGAAATTGTGTCAGTATCCTGTTTTCTGGTGATATTTCTCCCCATGCTTTTGGCGTTTACTTATGAGGATTTCCAAGCTGAAGGGGCAATTTTAAAGCAACTACTACTTATTTATACGTAAACACAAATAAGAGGCTCCTACTTATTTTTAAAGGATGAATTTTTCTACAGGATATTAATGCCTGTAATGTTGAAGGATCATAAAGGATGTCACTGTAATTGAAAGGGAATTAACAATGAGGAAAAGAGTGGAAGTGAAAATACGAAAGATAATATATATGAGGGAGATAAGGTAGGGTATTGTAAAACTATTGTATGAAATTTGTCTTTCATCCTAAATGCAAAGGGGAACCACTGTGAAGTTTTGAAGAATGAAAAATTCTGACAAAAGTACCAATACAATTGCTTTGGATGTTGAGTTGAGAATAAATTTGAAAGAAATTAGGGCAAAAACAAGAGAAGAGTTAGGTTATTAAAAGGATCATCTTAAAGAGAGAATGGTGGCTTATGCTGGAGTGGTAGCTGTGTGGATAGCAAGGGAGGAAGGAAGACCCACTGTGGTTTCTTGGCACACTGGCATGGTTTTGAAAGACACAGAAGTCAATGATTACGTGAATTTTGTACTATAAGCACTTATTTCCTGGTATTTTTCTATTTTTCTTGTACATTGTGCTCTGCATGTTGACATTTCCCTCAGTCTTCTCCTCTTATGTTCATAAAATGATTGCAGCAATCCCAAGCAGCAAATGCTCACATAGGAATGTTTAACACTAGAAGAACTTGCATCTCTTGTGTAACTCCACACTTGTGAAGAAGAGGTAAGCAGAAGCATATTCATATTATCCACACTTATTTCTCACTCTTTGAATTCCAAAGTCCATTACTGACAAAAAGACTGCAGTTATCATGATAGAATTACTTCTCTGAAAAGGAAGACTCTGTTAGTGAAAATTGAGGGAATTTTTCCAGAAGCCATCAATTCCAGACACAAATGGTAAATCCTTGGCTTCAATTAAAAAATAGTATTACCTTGCTTTTACTCTACCCCTAGTAAGCTACGATGGCCTAGAATTTCACACACACAGACAGGTGTCACCCACTGTTCAACTGATCTTATTTGACAGTTTAGCAGATAAGAGATAAGGTTGCATATTGAGACTTTTTTTTTTAATTTTTAAAAATTTTTTAGTTCAATGTACACAAATGGAGTACAACTATCGTTTTTCTGGTTGTATACAAAGTAGAATCACACCATTTGCATATTCATAGATATACATAGTATAATGATGTTTGTCACATTCTATTAGTTTTCCTCCCCCATCCCCCTCCCCTTACTTTCCTCTATACAATCCATCCTTCCTCCATTCTTCCCCTACCTCCCCGCCAGCCCTGTTACATGTCATCAACTACTTATCAGAGAAATAATTCAGCCTTTGGTTATTTGGGATTGGCTTATCTCAACATGATACTCTCCATCATAATTTTATTCTTCTTTATGGCTGAAAAATATTCCATTGTGTATATATACCACAGTTTCTTTATCCATTCATCTATTGAAAGGCATCTAGGTTGGTTCCACAATTTTGCTATAATGAATTGGGCTGCTATAAACATTGATGTGGCTGCACCACTGTAATATGCTGATTTCAAGTCCTTTGGGTATAGGCCAATAGGTGGGAGACTTAATTATGGCACTGGTGTTACTTCTTCTAGTTCTAATTTTCCAATAGAATGGATTCTAATTTTCTACTTAATCTGAACTAGCAGCTAATTCTCCAGTTATTAGTAGTTCTTCCTTTATTTCCCCATGACTATATTCTGGCCTTATAAAAGAGCTAAACTGGAAATCATAGGGGAAGGTAACATTTCCACATTTATAAGTTTCCTTCATTTGGAACATAATAATATAAGCTAATTTAAAAAATCCAATTTCTTCAGATTTTTGTAACATTTTCCTAGTTTTCACAGTTGAATGTTTAGATATGGCAGGTAATTTTAGTGGGAAGACATTTGGAAATTAAAAGTTATTATCAATTAAAAGAAATAATGGAGAGACAGACATGAGGCTCAGCCCAGTGCAGACAGGTGAGAGTTCTCCACCAAGGACTTCGGCCCACAGCATTCCCGTGGGTCCTCCACAGGGGCGGCCGGCACAACCCAGAGGCGAGAGTCTTCAGCGCGTAAGTGAGCACTGAGGAGAGGACACTTGGGTCATCCTCTTCGGGGGACCCAGCTCAGAGACTTGAATTCACCTCAGCCAAGTCCCCACAAGAGTTCCAGGTCCGGGAGATGGACCCAGAAACAGACATCAGGCTCAGCCCAGTGCAGACAGGTGAGAGTTCCCCACCTGGGACATCGGCCCAGAGTGCTCCCATAAGACCTCTGAGGGGGCAGCAGGAACAGTGTAGAACCTGGAGCCTTCCGTGTGGGGGAAGCGGGCACAGATTGCACACTTGAGGCTCCCACGCTGGGAGGCCAAGCCCAGAGACCAAGTCTTACTCCAGTCTGGTCCCAGCCCCTAGTCTAGTGCTATTGAATACTAGGAGGTGAGATATTGGAAACCTGCAGGGACGCCACTTGTTTTAAGGGGGAAACTGCTGTACCTCAGTTTCTCACTGATAGAAGGGAAGATACATGAACAACATGAGAAGACAGGGGAAGAAAGTGTCTCAAACAAACCTAGAAACTGCATCAACAGAATCCAGTGATAACATGGTAGAAGACATGTCAAAAAGGGAGTTCAGAATGTGCATAATTAAAATGATCAGAGAAGCAAACGATGAGATGAGAGAGAAAATGCAGGAAATGAATGATCGCACCAATCAACAGTTAAAAGAACAGATGCAGAAAGCAGAAGATCATTTCAATAAAGAGATAGAGATATTGAAAACAAACCAAACAGAAATCCTTGAAATGAAGGAAACAATAAACCAAATTAAAAACTCAATAGACAGCATAAGCAGCAGGCTAGATCACCTGGGGCATAGAATATCAGACATTGAAGACAAAATATTTAATCTTGAAAACAAAGTTGACCAAACAGAGAAGATGGTAAGAATTCATGAACAAAGCCTACAGGAAGTATGGGATATCATGAAAAGACCAAATTTAAGAATTATTGGGAATGAGGAAGGCACAGAGATACAAACCAAAGGAATGAATAATTTATTTAATGAAATAATGTCAGAAAATTTCCCATATCTGAAGAATGAAATGGAAAATCAAATACAAGAGGCTTACAGGACACCAAACTTACAAAACTCCAACAGATCAACACCAAGGCATATTATAATGAAAGTACCTAACATACAAAAAAAGATAGAATTTTAAAGATTACAAGAGGAAAAAAATCAGATTACATTCAGGGGGAAACCAATACAGTTATCAGCAGATTTCTCAACACAGACCCTAAAAACAGGAAGGACCTGGAACAACATATTTCAAGCCCTGAAAGAAAATGAATGCCAACCAAGAATCTTATACCCAGCAAAACTCACCTTCAGATTTGTAGATGAAATAAAATCCTTCCATGATAAACAAAAGCTAAAATAATTTACAAATAGAAAGCCAGCACTACAGAACATTCTCAGCAAAATATTCCATGAGGAAGAAATGAAGATCAACAATGTAAAACAGCATAGGGAGGAACTACCCTATAGGAATGCCAAATAAATGAGAAACCAAGTCAAGTTAAAAAGCAAAAATAAGCCATAATGATTGAAAATACAAATCATATCTCAATAATAACCTTGAATGTTAATGGCCTGAATTCATCAATCAAAACACATGGACTGGCAGATTGGATTAAAAAGAAAGACCCAACAATATGCTGCCTCCAAGAGATGTATCTCATAGAAAAAGATACCCACAGACTAAAGGTAAAAGGATGGGGAAAAACATACCATGCACGTGGTCTCAGTATAAAAGCAGGGGTTTCCATTCTCACATCAGATAAAGTGGACTTCAAGCCAGAATTAGGTGGGATAAAGAAGGACATTTCGTTCTCCTTAAGGGAAACATAAATCAGCAAGACATAACAATCATAAATATTTATGCCCCAAACAACAGCGCATCCATGTACGTCAATCAAATCCTTCTCAACTCCAGGAACCAAATAGACCATAACACAATAATACTGGGTGACTTTAACACACCCCTCTCACCACTGGACAGATTTTCCAAGAAAAACTGAGCAAAGAAACCATAGAGCTCAATAACACAATTGCTAATTTAGACTTAACAGACATATATAGAATATTTCATCCATTGAGAAGTGAATACACTTTCTTCTCAGCAGCCCGTAGATCCCTCTTTAAAATAGACCATATGCTATGCCACAAAGGTACTCTTAGCAAGTACAAAAAGATAGAGATACTACCTTGCATTATATCAGATCATAATGGAATGAAATTAGAAATCAATGATAAAATAAAAAACAGAAACTACTTCAACAACTACTCCAACACCTTTAGATTAAAGAATATGCTGTTGAATGATGCATGGATAACAGAAGACACAAGGGGGGAAATAAAAAAATTCTTAGAGGTCAACGAGAACAATGATACAACATATCAAAATCTCTGGGATATTATGAAAGCAGTGCTAAGAAGAAAATTCATTGCATGGAGTGCATTCAATAAAAGAATGAAAAGTCAACAAATCAATGACCTCACATTCCAGCACAAAGCCCTAGAAAAAGAGGAACAGATCATCACCAAAAGTAGTAGAAGACACGAAATAATTAAAATCAGAGGGGAAATCAATGAAATTGAAACAAAAGAAACAATTCAAAAAA
>JAJEJO010001479.1:65582-79501 GCA_020662805.1 Glaucomys volans | reverse complement strand
TTTGACAATTTATACTGCAACAAAATAGAAAACCTGGAAGACATCAACAGGTTCCTCGAGGCATATGAGGCACCCAAACTGAATCTGGAGGACATACACAACTTAAATAGATCAATTTCAAGCAAATGAAATAGTAGTCATCAAAAGCCTACCAACAAAGAGAAGTCCAGGACCAGATGGATTCACAGCTGAGTTCTACAAGACCTTCAAAGAAGAGCTCATTCCAATACTCCTCAAAGTGTTTCATTTAATAGAGGAGGAGGGAACCTGTCCAAACTCATTCTATGAGGCTAATATCACCCTGATACCAAAACTCAGAGAAGGACACATGGAGGAAAGAAAATTTCAGACCAATATCCCTAATGAACATAGATACAAAAATTCTGAACAAAACTTTAGCAAATCTCATACAAAAGCATATTAAAATGATAGCGCACTATCTTCAAGTGGGTTTCATCCCAGGGATGCAAGAGTGGTTCAACATCCAGAAATCAATAAATGCAGTTCACCACATCAACAGACTTAAAGTCAAGAACCACATGATTATTTCAATAGATTCAGAAAAAGCATTTGATAAAATGCTTTTTATCAAAAGCATTGATAAAATGCACTCCTTCATGCTCAAAACACTGGAAAAAATAGGGATAGTAGGAATGTTCCTTAACATTGTAAATGCTCTGTATGCTAAGCCCATAGCTAACATCATCCTAAATGGAGAAAAATTGAAAGCATTCCCCCTGAGAACTGGAACAAGGCAGGAATGCACTCTTTCTCCACTTCTATTCAACATTGTCCTTGAAACTAGTCAGAGCAATTAGACAGACCAAAGAAATTAGAGGGATACAAATAGGAAAAGAAGAGCTCAAACTATCCCTATTTGCTGATGACATGATTCTCTATTTAGAAGAGCCTAAAAATTCCACTAGAAAACTTCTGGAACTCATAAATGAATTCAGTAGAGTAGCAGGATATAAAATTTGTGCTCATAAATCTAATGCATTTGTATTTGTAAGTGATGCATTCTCTGAGAGAGAAATTAGGAAAACTACCCCATTCACAATAGCCTCAAAAAAAAAAATAGTTGGGAATCAATCTAACAAAAGAGGTGAAAGACCTCTACAATGAGAACTACTGATTACTAAAGAACGAAATTAAAGAGAACCTGAGAAGATGGAAAGATCTCCCATGTTCTTGGATAGGCAGAATTAATATTGTCAAAATGGCCATACTACCAAAAGTACTATAGAAATTCAATGCAATTGCAATTAAAATCCTATTGATGGACCTCATAGAAATAGAGCAAGCAATCATGAAATTCATTTGGAGGAATAAGAGACCCAGAATAGCTAAAGCAATTCTTAGCAAAAAGAGCAAAGCAGAGGGTATCATAATACCAGACCTTCAACTATATTACAGAGCAGTAGTAACAAAAATGGCATGGTATTGGCACCAAAATAAGTAGATCAATGGTACAGAATAGAGGACACAAAGACAAACCCACATAAATACAGTTATCTCATACTTGACAAAGGAGCCAAAAACATACAATAGAGAAAAGTCAGCCTCTTCAACAAATGGTGCTGGGAAAACTGGAAATCCATATGCAGCAAAATGAAACTAAACCCATATCTCTCACCCTGTACAAAACTCAACTCAAAGTGGATCAAGGACCTAGGAATTAGACCAGAGATCCTGCACCTAATAGAAGAGAAAATAGGTCCAAATCTCCATCATATTGACCTAGGACCAGATTTCCTTAACATGACTCCCAAAGTGCAAGAAATAAAAGCAGGAATCAATGATTGGGATAGAGTCAAACTAAAAAGCTTTTTCTCAGCAAAGGAAACAATCAGCAATGTGAAGAGAGAGCCTTCAGAGTGGGAGAAAATCTTTGCCACACACACTTCAGATAGAGCACTAATCTCCAGAATCTACAAAGTACTCAAAAATCTTTACACCAAGAATACTAATAACCCAATCAGTAAATGGGCCAAGGAAATGAACAGACACTTTACAGAAGAAGATCTCCAAGCAAACAACGGATATATGAAAAAATGTTCAACTTCCTAGTAATAAGAGAAATGCAAATCAAAACCACCTTAAGATTTCATCTCACCTCAATTAAAGTGTCTTTTATTAAGAATACAGGCAACAACAGGTGTTGACGAGGATGTGGGGAAAAGGTTACACTCATACATTGCTGGTGGGATTGCAAATTAGTGTAGCCACTCTGGAAAGCAGTGTGGAGATTCCTTAGAAAACTAGGAATGGATCCACCCTTTGACCCAGCTATCCCACTCCTTGGCCTATACCCAAAGTACTTAAAATCAGCATATTACAGTCATGCAGACACATCAATGTTCATAGCTGCTCAATTCACAATAGCTAGATTTTGGAACTAACCTATATGTCCTTCAATAGATGAATGGATGAAGAAACTGTGGTATACACAATGGAATATTAATCAGCCATAAAGAAGAACAAAATTAAGGCACTTGCAGGTAAATGGATGATGTTGGAGACTGTCATGTTAAGTGAGATTAGCCAATCCCCAAAATCCAAAGGCCGAATGATCTCTCTGATAAGTGAATGATGATGCATAGTGCAGGGTGGAAGGGAGGCAAGAGTGGATGAAGGATAGTTTGCATTGAGGGAAGTGAGAGATGGGATTGGGGTGGGGGGTAAGAATAATAGCAGAATGACATCATTGCCCTGTGTACATGTATGAATGCACAGATGTTGTCACTGTACTTTGTGTACAACCAGAGAAACAACAGCTGTATTCCATTTGTGTACAATGAATCTAAACAAATAAATAAAAATAAAATAAAATAAATAAAATAAAAGGGATAATGATGATAATTATTAGTAGTGACTGAGTTGCACTATATCCTCACTTTTAAAGTAATTTATATGTATTTATTCAACCTTCACACCAACTCTATATGACAAGACAAAAAGGGGAGAGAAATTGCTCATGGTCTTACAGATAGCAGAAAGAAAAATTTCTAAACTATTGGACTTGGAATGTAGTTGTATTTCTTCATAAAGGTTTAGCTTTTCAAACTATATTAATCTGGGAGTGCAAATATGCTGTGCAATAATTAGTAGATTATTTAATAAATGGTATTGTAAACTTTCCCTGCAATTTCTCACAGACCTCTTGTTCTTGATATTGCTCCTGTTTCTACTTTACGAGCAAAGTGGAAGAGATCATTGTTCAAGTCCAAGAAAGCTCTGCCAATTAGGTCTATCTCCTTTTGCCATGCCTAAGCGAGGGGACCACTTTCTCCACCCACAGATAGTCCTTCTACACCAGGGCTGCTGACTTTCCACTGTGGAAACCATGGTCCCTGGGATACACATTCTCTCTTTTTTAGTCTGGACTAAGAGTGACTTTGTCCATCTATTTCTGCATTTATTTTAGATGATATTCTCTTGCTCTGTAATTCTCTTCATGTATAAAAATGACATTTCTTAGGGATCTAATCTGCTAAGACTCAGACTTTAGGACAGAAAACTATCTGAATCTTCTACACCATTTTGACTAACACTACAGATAACTTGACAAAGGAAGCAAACATTCCCACTGAGGTCTTTTGGTGTGTCCTATTTTGTCCTTTACATTTTATTTTTAAATTTTATTTACCAATAGCCTTCCATGAATAATATTTAGCTTCTATGCCCTATGAATATTTCAAGCAGAGATGTGTAGACTTCATTATGTACTAACTACACTTTGGAAGATATAATTTTACATCTCCCAAATAAAACCCAATGCAACATGTTCAGCCAGTGAAATGATTGCTGTATATTTCTTAGCAATACTAAAGTGGTTCTACACCATGTCTTAAGTAGTGTAGGTAATTTCCCTAGAATTTCATTCATGATGTGCTGTCTTACACTGATATTTCATTTTAATAAGATACAGGTGACACATTGAGTCCAGCAGCACAAATATATGGGGAAAGTGCTTTGTTTAGACAAAGGAGAAAAATACCACTTTACATGTAGACATTTATTTGCCTTTATTTCAGACATTTTAACAATTGTGCCTTGTCACTTCTGACAGCTGTTTCTTTTAAGCAGGCTGGCTTGAAAACTAATCCTGAGTTCTAATAGCTCTGAGATTTCATATGATACATAAGAGATAAGAAAATAAGTATGGAGACTAAAACTAAAGTTTAGGGGGGACAAGGTCTCAGTAGGACTGAGGTGGCTCACACTTAAGGAAAATAAAAAAGATCAAGAAGGATCACATTTATTCAAAGCTCCAGATTATTTCAGGTTCTGCTATAAAGCTAAATGTGCAACCACGAGCTCATTTTCTTTATCTGCTTGTTTTTTCTTTTTTCTTTCCCTGGTAAAATATAAATTGATTCTGGACTTCTCAGTGAATATATTTTTTTCTTGTAGAATTTTCTTATAGAATTACTTTGAACATTATGATAAAATATCTTTTCTTTAAAAAGCTATTAATAGATCCTAATAACTAAATAATAGATGCATATAAAAGAAATGCTCAAGTAGTATTAAAATTTGTTCAATTATTTGCTTTTTAAATATCTTTGAAATAATAACAGGAATTATTTTTCTACTTAACGATGGCTTCCTCACAGTAATTTTCTCTCTTCTTTTAGTTTCAATGGCTATCTAGTCCACTTGAGAGTCAGCTTCACCAATGACATAGAATAAAAGAATAAGAAGCAAATGAGTTTAATGTATAAATTTGAAAAACTTTGTGCCTAGAGACTATAATTATTGAACTATTTTCCCAAGTTATCTATAATGTGTCAGACTGCTTCAATGACAACTCAGGGCTTCAGAGCTAATTTTCCCAAAAGCAAGACTAAATCACTTTTTATTATCTAGCTTTTTATGATTTAACTTTCAAAATCACATAACATGATTTTCACCCTACTTTTTTTGGTGAATTTTTATATAAATTCATTCCACATCCTGGGAATCCCAAGAACAGTTGGTCACTCTTAGTTAACAGAAATATTTATGTTTAATAAATTCCTTTAGAAATGCTTATCAATCTTTTATTTTATAGTTATTAGTTTTAGAGTTCTGAAAGGAATACCTTTGCCTTTACTAAATCACAAAGTTTCCAATGCTATATTCTAGAAGTCTGATTGCTCTGGTTTCACGAATTATCTTGTACTCTACCAGTAATTTATTTCGTAGTATGGTATGAAAGAGGAGTTAAGGTTTATTTTTCTTCTGTAGAATTTGTTAGTATGACTGTTTTTCTCCAAAAATCGCATTGAAGTTTTTGCATTGGATCAAAAATATACTGCACTGGTGAAATTTTCTGGCCCCTTTGATCAGTATCACATTTTCAAAATTACTGTAAATGTCTTGAGCCCTGCAAGTGAAAGACCTTTACCATTGTATTCCTTTTCAATATTGCCTGGGTTATCCTAAGTTCTCTGCACTTTCATGTGGATCTTGTAAACCGCTTGTCAATTTAAACAGTCATCTAAAAGTCTGTCAAATCTATATATTAATTTGGAGAGAATGCACTTGTGAAAATACCCACATTTCAACCAGCTAAAGTGGATTAATAATCCACTGATTTTGGTCTTGAATTAATCTCTGTTAATTTTCTGTAGCTTCTAGTTTCAAGGTATTATTTACTATTTAATATGTACTTTCTAGACATTTCATATTTTTGTGGATATTTTACTTATGAACAGAATTTTCATTTTACTTTCCCTTACTTTTTGTTAGAACATATAGAATATTATACATATGTAAGTAAATATTTTTGGTATATGGATGGCATGCCTAGCAAGCTTTCTAGGTTTACTAATTATTATCAACATCTTATTTAGATGCTACTGTATTCTATGTAAATTAAGTCATCAACTAAAATAAAAGCAGTTTAGTTTCTTTCTTTCAATCACAGTTATTGCTATTTCTTTTTTAAACTTAATTAAATAGCCCTAAATTTTACCAAATTTTAATAGTAGTGTTGATAGTAGATTAAATTTTTCACCTTCATGAGGTAAAAGCATTAGAACATCTTTCTGCATGGTGCTAGATACTGATATTCTGGCAGATTCTCCTAGTTACATTTAAAAATCCTTCCTTCTAGTTTCATGAGAATGTATTTGTAAATCATAAGATCAAGCTGAATTTGAGCAAAGTACATTTCTAAATCTTTTGTTTTATTCCTGTGGTGAATTAAATAAAATAATTGTCCATGCATATTAACTATTTGATGTGTCATTGGATTACATTTGCTGACATATTTTCACAATAAAAACTTCTATAATATATATCATTGCAGCTATATATTTCCATATGAACATTGTTCCAAGTACATTACATTTTTTATATGCTACATTTTATTGTCACTTGGCTTAAAATATTTTTGATTTCTATTGTTTTCTTTTTCTTTACTTTCTTTCTCTTTCCTATTTTTCTTCTTTCTCTTTTTTTCCTCCCAGCTTCCTTCCTTCCTTCCTCTCTTTCTCTCCTCTTTTTTTTTTTTTTTGTTAATTACAAGTAACTTCCTTAATTTCCAAACACCTGCAGTGAAATGTGATAGCTATCATCCTACTAGTGGACTTTACTTTAATTTGAATTCCATATTGATTATATTAATTATGAAGAGTTTTGTAATGGCTCAGGTTAATATCTAGTTTTATAAATGTTCTATGTGCACTTTAAAATACATTTTTCCCTATAAACTAGGGGCAAATCATCTATTAGCATCCATTATAATAAATTAGCTAATTATATTGTTGAAAAATTCCTTACTGGTTCTTTTTCTGTGTTTTGTTTCTTGGTTACTAAGAGATGTATTTGTTAAAATTCCCAGGCACATGAAAACACAGGAAACCTAGGGCTAGTAGGAATGTAGCTCAATATTGTAAAACCATATATGCTAAACCCAAGGTCAATATAATTCTAAACAGAGAAAAATTGAAAGCATTCCCTCTAAAAACTGGAACAAGACAAAGATGCTCTCTTTCACCACTTTTATTCAACATTGTCCTTGAAACTCTAGCCAGAGCAATTAGACAGAATAAAAAAATTAAAGGTATACAAATAGGTAAAGAAGAACTGGAACTACACTATTTGCTGATGACATGATTCTATATTTAGAAGATCCAAACAATTCCACCAAAAAACTTCTAAAACTAATAAATGAATTCAGTAATGTAGCAAGATATAGAATCAATACCCACAAAGCAAATGCATTCCATTAGAGCAGTAATGAATCCATGGAAAGAAAAATAAAGAAAGCTACCAGTTTCACAGTAGCCTCAAAGGAAAAAAAAAGACATACTTGGGAATCAATCTAACAAAAGAGGTTAAAGATTGCTACAATGAAAACTACAGAAACTAAAGAAAGAAACTGAAGAAGACCTTAGAAGATGGAAAGATCTCCCATGCTTCTGGATAGGCAAAAATTAATATTGTCAAAATGGCCATACTACCAAAAGTGTTATACAGACTTAATGAAATTCCTGTTAAAATCCCAATAACATTCTTCCTAGAACTAGAAAAACCAATGATGAAATTCATTTGGAAAAATAAGAAACCCAGAATAGTCAAAGCAATTTCTTACCAAGAAAAGGGAAGCTGGAAGCATCACAGTACCAGACTTCAAACTATACTACAGAACTATACTAATAAAACCACCATGGCATTGGCACCAAAACAGACACATTGAACAATGGTATAAGAGACAAACCCACATAAATACAGATATCTCATACTAGACAAAGGCACCCAAAACATTCACTGAAAAAAAGGTAGACTAATCAACAAATGGTGCTGGGAAAATGGAAAGCCACATGTAACAAAATGAAATTAAACCTTTATCTCTCACCCATTTAGAATTATGTTCATCTTGAGTTGAGCATATATGGCTTTTACAAATCAGCTCAAAGTGGATAAAAGACATAGGCCCTAGAACAGAGACCCTGCACCTAGTAGAAGAAAAAGTAGCCCAAATTGTCACCATGTTGGCCTAGTATTTGATTTCCTTAACAAGACCCCTGAAGTGCAAGAAGTTAAATCAAGAATCAATAAGTGGGATGGATTCAAGCTGAAAATCTTCTTCTTAACAAAAGAAACAATCAATAATGTGAAGAGAGAGCCTACAGATTGGAAGAAAATCTTTACCAAATGCACCTCAGATAAAGCATTAATCTCTAGAAATATAAAGAACTCAGAAAACTTAACACCAAAAAATCCAATAACTCAATCAACAAACAGGCTAAGGAACTGAGCAGACACTTCACAGAAGAAGAAATGTAATCAAACAAATATATGAAAAAATGTCAAGTAATGTGGGACATCGTCCTAGGAAAGCTGCAGGAACATGAATTCCCAGGCAAAGCTGACAAATCACCAACGGCAACTGCTAGGGCCAATGCGCAAGAGCCAGATAACCACTCCTTGAACTGTTTCTTAATCTAACCTAGACTCAAACATTTTGAACTCTGTCCTTTCTCAAGGCCAGAAAAACATTCTTGTTTGCAAGCAATGTTCTCTCTATCTTTTTCTGACCTCTTGGCAGAAAATCCTGTTTGCAGGCAATTTCCACCAAGGACTACAAAGTCCCTAATTTGTAAGAGTATTGTATTTAAAATTTCTGATTTCTCTCTTGGTAGAAAATCCCGTTTGTAGGCAGATTCCACCAAGGACTACAAGGTGTCTTGTTTGTATGATTTATCAAAATGTATAAATGCATTCCACTATCATGAACAACTAATTAGAACAAATAAAAATTTATTTAAAAAATTCCAAGGCACAGTTGTTAATTCACTTATTTCTTCCTTTCTCAGTCTAAGTGCTGTAAAATTTCTTTATCTATTTTGAAATAATATATTTTCAGGGCTATCAAATGTGGATTAAATGTTGGTAACAGAAAGTAAAACACAATCACGTGAATGCTGAAGGTGACAGTTTCTCAGACCACAGAAGAGCTGTCTTAGCTCACAGAACATTAGGTTCACAGAACACAGGAAAAGGGTGATGGGGTCCCAGTCCCCAAGTGTCCTCAAAGGCACATGCCATGCTGGCCTCCTTCCAGGGGACAGGGCAGAGCCTTAGTCCCTGAGTGGCCTTTGGGAATGTGTGTCTCCCAACAGAATGCCACACAGACCTCCTTCCAGGATCAGGGGTTCACAACCTCCCATCTCTCAAATCTTTTTATTTTGCCATTGAGTAACATTTTATTATCATCCTTTATCTTTTAATCTCTGAAACTTATGATTCATTGTATTCTGCCTTTCATTGTTTCTGTTTAAAAACCATCTTTCAATATTACTGTTCTGGTTTGTTTGTTTCAATAGTTTTTGTTTTTTTTTTTCATCCTACTCACTATCCTCTGCATAATGTTTTGAGCTATCTTGAGTGCATCTTCTCTCATTCCAGTATCGTGTTTTTCAGTGTTTTGGTTTGGACATTTTTTTATTGTTTTCTTTTTAATTTCATTAACTTTATCTTCTTTGGGCCCAGTCATATATTGAATCAATTTATCAAGTTCTCAACTTCAGCTGGTCATATTTTGCCTTTATGGAATATACATTGGATTTTCATTTTATTGATTAATATATATTTTGAAATTCTTTGTTTTTATCCTTTTTTCCATCCTTTATTCCATTTAAATACATATTACTGTGATTATTTGAAAATCTTTGCTGAATCAAATATTTGAATCTGCTCTAGTTCTGCTGCTAATGACTTAAAATAGTAGGTGATTTTTTAATTAGCTCTTTTTATATATTATATACTATAGGATCTTGGATTTATTTTTTTTCTAAAATTTAGACAACTTTTCTTATGTACTTAAAATTCCTCATAGATTAACTTGATACTATAAAGACTGCCTAAAATTTGTCAGGATAGGTCTATACAAGATCTTCTTTCATTCTTAAGTTGAAAATATTATTCCTCAGGTGTGTTTTCATGATTTATAATCTTCCTGGAGTTTCAACAGGAAGATCAGTATGCTCACCATGGTCAGTTCATTCTGGCTGAACTTGAACTCCAAACTCTATGTCTTAGCTTTATATTGTCTCTGAAATCTATACACATTTCCCTGCCCTGTAAGTACGACTGAATTCTGGTAGGAATGTGCAGATTTCAGGGAATATTTCTCTGGGAACTTCTCTTCTCTAGGTCTTTGTGTCTTTAAATACCAACTGCTTAAACAGTTTCATTTTTAAGCCTCTCTCTCTTCCTCCCATTGAGGTTTCTTCTGTCTTACTGGGCTTTCTTCTCCTAAGTTACCTTTTAAACTTTGCATGATTATGATATAAACATACTAGAAACACAGGTATCAACTGTTTATTTTAGAATAAATGATAGGATAAAAGTAAATATTCTGTTTAGCTCCCATATTTTATAAAATATCAACCTAGTCAATCTACCAAGACATAGGAAATAACATTGCAGACTATCTCTGTCATTTCTGATATATAAACGTCCTGCTATTCAGGTCGTGTTTGTCTGACATGTGCTTTTTCCTTCTCTTAGTTTTCAAACAAAACAATTAAGTGTATATTTGCCCAAATTTTCAAAGGTTTTAGGTACAAAATCTGATTCTGATGGGCTTTAAATCAAAAACTTCAGAATCTTTTAAAAGAATAAAAGTAATGAAAATTGGAATTGGGACATTAAATACTTAACAGAATATGTGCCAGTATGAGATATTAAATATTTCTAGTGCTCCATGGAACAGTTTTTTAAACTTATGTTTAGATTAGCAGGCAAATACTATAGCTGTTGATTTTATACGTGAGAGGATTTATCTTCTGTCTCAGTTATTGCTAATTATATTACACAAGTTAAAAAACACATTTTTTTCTTTTTTAAAGCATGAAATTTTTGACACTAATTTGTAAGATTTTACACTTGATTTTGAAAAGGAAAGTATATACAATATAACAACACTTTTTCTAAGGCTGTGTATTATTCCAAAGAATAATCATAAATATTACAAAGAAATATTGTATTTTTGATATTTTAATTGTATCACTAACCAAGTCATCAATGTCCTTCTACAGATATCTACATTACTTTAAGCATCTTTCCCTCACATAGAAATAATACAAATCTTAGTAAATATCAATAAAATACTGAAGTAGAGAAATCTTACTCTTAGGATTAAATTTTGGTTACCATGTCTGAATTCCCTTACTACTAGTTTATAAATAGAATACTGGTTTTTTGAAAAAGAAATACTACAAATCAGGAAAGTTAATCTTTTCAGAGATCAGGCAGAAAAAAATAATATAGATATTGTTCAAAACTTCATAAGGGAATATTCAAAAGAAAGACAACACCTACTTTCTCTTATTACATATGGTATGTCTTTAAATATTTATTGAGTATTACAGAACTGGTCCGCCATTGACTGGGAATATAGCTTAAATAGTGGAAGAGAGCATGTCTAGCATGCACAAGGCCGTGGGTTCAATCCACAACACAGAAAAAAAACAAAACAAACAAAAAATAGGTTTTTTAGTTCTGGGCAGCATGGTATTGTTTTATTTTTCCATAATTTAATTGTTCTGAATTATTTTTTAATTGCTTCTTCAAAATACATTCTCCTAACTTTCATCTCAGACATTCCAAACAGCAAGTATAGAATGGAACTCAGAAATGTGTATTAGAATAATGGAAACCTGATAAAAGTGTTCCAAAACACACACTTGACAAATACTGCTTTGTATATTCTAGCAATTGTTCTGTAGCAAAGGATATGTTGCTTATCATTAGTGTGACTTGATCTCCCATGTTTTAATTGATATAATAGATTATCTAACCCATCTTATAGATAGCATTTTTTGGTACATGGAAGTGATGGTAATATCTCTTTCTATCTTTATCTTTTAATTTTTTTTAGTTGTCAATGGATCTTTATTTTATTTATTTATACATTGTGCTGAGAATCAAACCCAGTCCCAGTGCCTCATACTTGCTTGGCAGGTGCTCTACCACTGAGCCACAACCCCAGCCCCTATTTCTATCTTTAACTTAATCCACAACCACAGAACTGAGAATGAAATAATGGTGGGTTTATTTGTATGTAGCACTTTATACATTTAGGATTCTTTGTACATTTTAAATTAGTTGTTGCACACACACATAAACAGAAAATCTCACAAAAAACAAGATGAGAATGAACTAAGAAAGGAAATAAATGACTTTTAAAAAAACTGAGGTGGTACTGCAGGAAAAGCCACTAATTCTGGTTTTAAATGCTGTGATCTTCTGGTTATAATGAAGTAGAAACTTCCTTTTATCAGGGCTTCATAATTTTTTTCTTTATTTTTATGTGATGCTGAGAATTGAATTCAGGCCCTCACACATGCTAGGCAAGTATTCTAAAGCACTGAGCTACAACCCCAGTCCAGGCTTCATCTTTTAAATAGAAATAGTAAAAACATTAATAAAGTCTTCCCTAGATAGGTTTTCCATTATATCAATAAATTTGAGAAAAAAAAATCTATACACAAAAAAAGAAAACTGAACAGAGATATAGAAAAGTGGTCAGATCAACAGGGAGAATTTTTACATATTTGATTTCTTAAAAACTTAAATGAATAGATTCATTCATTTCTTAGGGACATAATTCCTTTGCTTCAGTTCTATGAGAATTTCTTATGTCCTTTAAAAATATTATTTCCTTTGTACTTAATTCTGCTAATAATTGGTTCTCTTCTTTGTAACTATGGCAGGATATTGAGAGTTTACAAATTGTTCATTTTGAATTCTAGAAAATTTGAAGCTCTTTCCAAAGAGAAGAATTTTGTTTATATGAATAAAGCACAAATGGAACTCTCAGAGACATATACTAGAGTCCCGGCTCTAGAGTGTAACACTTGATGAGAAAAGAGTAAAAAAGTCTTGGAAAGCTGATCTTTGTTGAGTAGATCCTCATTGGTACCTCTCTAATTTATGTTACTGTGTTAATGGTACTCAGGCAGGTTAATATGAATTTAGAATTCTGTTGTTTAATTTCTCGTCCATTCAAGTGTTAGCCACATACTCACAATGAACACAAGTATGAACTATTTTCTTCCAATGATTGCTCATTTATCCACCACATGCCCAATGAGACTGGCATCTTCCATATAGTTTTTCTGGATCTTCCATAAGATGGAAATAGTTCAAAGGGCACAAAGAAGAAGGCTGGGCCCTATTTTTCCAAAAATAGCTGACTTAAAACATAACATTCGTTCTCCAATAAGAATTAAACCCTAAATTTAGAGCCTAAATTTCCATTTCAAAACTTTGCTAGCCCCAAAGATCAACCTCCCTTGACAACTCCAATTTTACTTTCTCTTACTTTTGACATCTGGGGACTTACACAATTTAGCTGAACTTTTTATTTTACATTTCGTCTAATTTATCCTGTATTTTTTGTGTTAATACATGGAGGGTTGACTTAAAAAAATTAGTCTGATTCATATGATGTTTTCTTGGAAATTTCTAAGAAAACTCATGTGTCTGATCACAAAATAAATACAACTGAAAGAAAAGCAGTGTTGAGACAAACTTCATGTCTTCAAATAAACATGTTCCCCTTAATAAGCTGCAGAACCTTGAATGATTCACCTGAATGAGAAATTTACATTGTGGATTAGTTCAGATAATAGTCCATAAGAACTCCTCAGTACAATGAGGACAAGGAATTAAATCTCAAAATTATTTTGTTAAATTGGTGCTATAAATAAGTTTGGGGTAGGGTATGTTCATTTTATTTAATTTTATTTTTTTATTCATTTAATTTTGATCCGTTGAACACAAATGGAATACAGCTATTGTTTCTCTGGTTGTACACAAAGTAGTCACACCATCTGTGCATTCATACATGTACACAGGGCAATGATGTCTGTCTCACTCTGTTACTCTTATTCGCCCCACACCGCGACCCCGCCCCT
>JAJEJO010001479.1:42084-63179 GCA_020662805.1 Glaucomys volans | reverse complement strand
TTATCGACTATCTGGCCGATAGTCGATAAGGGATGAAACCCACTTGATCATGGTGCACTATCTTTTTAATATACTTTTGTATGCGATTTGCTAAAATTTTGTTAAGAATTTTTGCATCTATGTTCATTAGAGATATTGGTCTGAAATTTTCTTTCCTCGATGTTTCCTTCTCTGGTTTTGGTATCAGGGTGATATTAGCTTTATAGAATGAGTTTGGAAGGGTTCCCTCCTCCTCTATTTCATGAAACACTTTGAGGAGTATTGGAATGAGCTCTTCTTTGAAGGTCTTGTAGAACTTGGCTGTGAATCCATCTGGTCGTGGACTTTTCTTTGTTGGTAGACTTTTGATGACTTCTTCTATTTCATTGCTTGAAATTGATCTATTGAATTTGTGCATGTCCTCCACATTCAGTTTGGGTGACTCATATGTCTCCAGGAACCTGTCGATGTCTTCCAGGTTTTCTTTTTTGTTGGAGTATAAATTTTCAAAATACCTTCTAATTATGTTTTGTATTTCAATTGTGTCTGTTGTAATATTTCCATTTCCATCACAAATTTTGGTAATTTGGATTTTCTCTCTCCTTCTCTTCGTTAGTGTGGCTAAGGGTTTATCAAGTGTGGCTTGATAGTGTGGCTAAGGGTTTGTTTATTTTTTCAAAGAACCAACTTTTTGTTTTGTCAATTTTTTGAATTGTTCCTTTTGTTTCAATTTCATTGATTTCTGCTCTGATTTTAATTTTTTCCTGTCTTCTACTACTTTTGGTGATGATCTGTTCCTCTTTTTCTAGGGCTTTGAGCTGTAATGTGAGGTCATTGATTGGTTGACTTTTCATTATTTTATTGAATGCACCCCATGAAATGAATTTTCCTCTTAGCACTGCTTTCATAGTATCCCAGTGATTTTGATATGTTGTATATTTGTTCTCGTTGACCTCTAAGAGTTTTTTTTTATTCCCCCCCTTAATTCTTCTGTTATCCATGCATCATTCAATAGCATATTATTTAATCTCCAGGTGCTGGAGTGGTTTCTGTTTTTAACTTTATTGTTGATTTTAACTTTCATTCCATTATGATCTGATAGAATACAAGGTAGTATCTCTGTGTTTTTGTATTTGCTAAGAGTAGCTTTGTGGCATAACACATGGTCTATTTTAGAGAAGGATCCATGAGCTGCTGAGATGAACGTGTATTCACTTTTTGATGGATGGAATATTCTATATATGTCTGTTAAGTCTAAATTAGTGATTGTGTCATTGATTTCTATGGTTTCTTTGTTCAATTTTTGCTTGGAAGATCTGTCCAGTGGTGAGAGAGGAGTATTAAAGTCCCCCAGTATTATTGTGTTTTGGTCTATTTGGTTCCTGGAATTGAGAAGAATCTGATTGACGTACATGGATGGGCCATTGTTTGGGGCATAAGTATTTATGATTGTTATGTCTTGGTGATTTATGCTTCCCTTAAGTAGTATTGAATGTCCTTCTTTATCCTTTCTAACTTTGGGTTGAAGTCTGTTTTATCTGAAATGAAAATGGAAACTCCTGCTTTTTTTTACTAAGTCCATGTGCATGGTATTTTCCCCCCAAACTTTCATCTTTTGTCTGTTGGCATTTTTTTCTAGGAGATAAGTCTCTCGAAGGCAGCGTATTGTTGGGTCTTTCTTTTTAATCCAATCTGCCAGTCTATGTCTTTTGATTGATGAGTTTAGGCCATTTACATTTAGGGTTATTTTTGAGATATGACTTGTGCTCTCGGTCATTTTGACTTATCTTTGGATTTTAATCTTACTTGGTTTTCCTTTAATTGTCTGTTCCTTTAGGGTAATTCCTCCCTTTGCTGACTTACATTGCTGTTTCTCATTTCTTCCTCTTGGAATATTTTGCTGAGGATTTTCTGTAGAGCAGGCTTTCTATTTGTGAATTCTTTTACCTTGTCATGTAAAAGAATTCTTTTACCTTTATCATGGAATGATTTTATTTCATCTTCAAATCTGAAGGTGAGTTTTGCTGGGTATGAGATTCTTGGTTGGCGTCCATTTTTTTTCAGTGCTTGGAATATGTTGTTTCAGGCCCTTCTTGCTTTTAGGGTCTGGGCTGAGAAATCTGCTGATATTCGTATTGGTTTCCCCCATATGTAATCTGATGTTTTTCTCTTGCAGCCTTTAAAATTCTATCTTTGTTTTGTATGTTAGGTATTTTCATTATAATGTGCCTGGGTGTGGATCTGTTGTGATTTTGTGCATTTGGTTTCCTATAAGCCACTTGAATTTTTTTTTTCCATTTCATTCATCAGATTTGGGAAATTTTCTGATATTATTTCATTGAACAGATTATTCATTCCTTTGTCTCTTTGCCTTCCTCAATCCCAATAACTCTTAAATGTGGTCTTTTCATGATGTCCCATAACTCTTGGGTTCTTGCCTCTTTTCAATACCTCCCCTTGAATTGAGAGATCAATATCAGCAGCATACCATATAAACAATATGTGTCCTTAATCTAAATAGTCCCTATTAAGATATTAACAGTGTTGTCTTAATAAACAGTGATGAGTTCATGATTCCTTACCATCTTCTCTGTCTGGTTGAGTTTGTTTTCAAGATTAAATATTTTGTCTTCATTGTCTGAGGTTCTGTATTCCAACTGATTTAGCCTGTTGGTTAAGCTTTCTATTGATTTTTTAATTTGGTTTATTGTAACCTTCATTTCAAGGATTTGTTTGCTTTTTTTTCAGAATCTCTATCTCCTTATTGAAGTGATCTTTTGCTTCCTGCAGTTGCTCTTTTAGCATTGCCTGCATTTGCTCTCTTGACTCCTCCTTCACTTTTCAGATCATTTTAATTATGTACAACTACCTTTCTTACAATGCTTCTGCCATGTTGTCATTGGGTTCTTTTGGTTTAGTATCTGGGTTTGTGTGGGACATTTTCTTCCCATGTTTTCTCATGTTGCTAGTGTATCTTCCCCTCTAGAGTGCGAATCCTAGGTATTTCAGTTTCCCCTTGAAGAGTTATAGGATTCTTGCCTATTTTCAATACCTCCCCTTGAATTGAGAGATCAATATTAGCAGCATGCCATATAAACAATGTGTCCTTAATCTAAATAGTCCCTATTAAATATTAACCGTGTTGTCTTAATAAACAGAGATGAGTTCAAATTATTATCTACAGCATAACCAGTAAATTTGCAATAAGAACTGCAATTCCTAATGTTGGATAGGGAGAATGAGGAGGGGTATAGGACAAAACAACACACTAATGAGATAAGAAGTGAGTCTATTGATAGACTATGCCATATGAATAGTGGAATTGGAATTAAAAGAAACAGGTTGTTAGCATGAGAAAAAGAGATTCTCCAAGGAAACAGATGTATAAGAGAGAGATAGAGGGATAAGCATATTAATAAAAGAAAAAGGTAGGAATATAGTGGGTATATTAGGAATAATTATAGTATTACAATTAATTTAAAAACGTTCTGTGATAAAAATATACTGTACAGTTCAAACCTCTTATTTTTCAATGGCCTGATGTTTGAGAGGTGCTTGATCAAGTGGTGACCCAAGAAGGGTGCTGTCCCACTACCTCCAGGTTGGGAATGATCAATGCTTCTGGGCAGAGACGGCCTGGTGTTGATAGACGATCAGATGCATACAGGCGCCAGACATCGGGCCAGGGTGTGGGCCTGGGCACTAGACCAAGTTGGGGTGGGGGTGCAGAACTATGCTCAGTGATGGAGGCACTAGGCTTGATATCCCAGGCCGGTCTGAGCTCCATGCTGGGGGCTTGGGCAGTCACAGGCGGGAGCTCTCTCCAGGACACGCTGTAAAATGGCGCCGGAGGACCGGAACTCCGCTCTCGGGTATCTTTGTTTTTTTAACCTAGAAGAAAAAAACACAGAATGAATTTGCCTTGATGTCACTTTTGGTTAATATTAAAATATTTTAATATTGATAATATTGATCAATTTAAAAAATGTCAAAATGCAAAAAATAACAATCATATGTCTTCCTCTGTGAGAACAATCCTTGGATACTCTTTGATCCTAGACAGTGGGCTGTTATCTCTCATTTATTAAACATTCTCCTGCCTTCTGGGACATATTTTAAGATTGAAGTTCTTCAAATATTTGAAGTCTGTGTCTCCATTTTCCTTCACCTTCGCTTATAAGAACATCAGTGGAGACTTTCTGTATGAGTCACCTAGATTTTCAGTTTTGCTTCTGTTTGATATGCAGCCAATGCCAACCTCACTAAACCTGCTGTAGAGGAACCTAAGTACAAATTGACAAAGTCTAAATAGAGCATAGCTGCTGGAGGTGACTTTTACTGCACTATAATATCTCCTTCGTATTATGAATTTCCCCAAGATACCGACTTCTCTTAAATAGTTTGATTTTCACGGGCTAGTAGCAACTGGACCAATGATGTATGAGGAGGTTCGTGGGATAAACATCTGAACCAATGACTGACTAGGAAGTTTGCGGGCTGCTGAAGATGGGAGGGGGAGGAATACTGGAGGCTGCTGATGCCAATACTTATAAAAGTAAGGAGGGAAGGAAAGTTCACCTACCTAAAAAGTACTCATTCAGTGCTTTATTGAAACAAATAATTATATGTTACTTTGGCCAATGTTTTAATATTTCTAAGGTGATTTCATATAAATTGCTTTTTAAAATATTTTTTGGTTGTAGATGGACACAATACCTTTATTTTATTTAGTTGTTTTTATGTGGTGCTGAGGATGGAACCCAGTACCTCATATGGGTTAGGCAATTGCTCTACCAGTGAGCTACAACCCCAGCCCCTACATTGCTTTTTTGTTAGGTGCAATATGGCATAATGATCCTTATCTTCACTTCACCAGGAGGACACTAACATTTAGAATTTAATGCCTTGCTGTTTCTTCCCACTTTATCACCTAGCTTTACCACCTAGACTTCAGGATGGAAACAAAACAAAACACCCAAATCTGGAGAATTTAATTGGTTTTCTGATTCATAGTCAAAAGTGTTGTATTACTTATTCCTGTCTTACCAGAAAGCTACAGTAGCAGAAAACAGGTAATTGGGAGCTCCCCACTTCAGAATCAAGGAAGGGATAAAGAGATGGAGAATGTCTTTCCTGGAAACCAGAGTTGGCTTTCCTCTAACAGATATTGTTTTAAAGGGAGAAAAGAAATTTCATAGCATCTTTCCAGGGTTGAGGGTGTAGCTCAGTGTTAGAGCACTTGTCTAGCATGCATTGGCTCTGTGTTCAATCCTCAGAAGAGCAAAAGCAAGACAAACCAAAAACAAAGCCATAGCTTCCTTCTAGCATAAACAGTTTGAAGTCACATTCAGGGATGCACTGAAGTATGGAATTACTAACAAACCCTTCATGAATGAAAATTATTGCTGGAACACATGGGATTCTTAATAAACATCCTAAGTGAGTTGAAGGGTACTTAGCAGTATATGTTATTTGAATTTGCAGGAAAAGTCAAACAAACTCTGAGTTCTACTTTCCAGGAACACACCAATGCTAAAATCTATTTATTTAGTCAACAAGATGGGAACTGTGTTTGTTGTTGACTCTGGCCCTCCTCCATGCTGAGTGACTTCTTAGAATTAACACTGGAATCAAGAAAAAGATAAGAGGTAGAGGAAAAAGGAAGAGGAGGGTAGGAAGAGAAGAAGAGAGAGAAAGAGAGGAAAGAAAAAGTAAGGAAAGAAGAAAAAAGAAAGAAATAGGAAGAAAACTTTTGGGGGACTCTTGCTTCTGATGGTTCATCACTTTGCACTGATGGATATTCCCCACAATTCTCCTACTCCACAAACTTTTAGTAGAGTAACTGTTTATCTTTTGATCTAGGTAACATGGGGCCTAGTGAAAGATTCATTTCTTTGGTTTTTCTCTAAATTAGGTGTGTCTGCATTTCAATTGCACTTTGCTTAATTTAGAATGGAAGTATTCTTTCTTCATATCTTACTGGTTTATTTGGTTTTACTTATTATTATGAAAACTATTAGTTTCTTTATACCTTAAGAGCTACTTATACTTTGATAAAAACTCAACATGGACTGATGACTGATTTGTGAAAACAGCAAGTGAAATTCATGTTGTGTTATTAATCAAATTAAAACTATTCAAATATAAAAAATGCAATGCACAGTGCTCACATTTTTTAGTTTTCACTTAGATTTATCAGTGAGAAATTTCCAAAACAAAGTAATTATGGGTTCAGCTTTGTAAGAGTGTCCTTGCATTTCATGGTTTTGATGTATGTAGTTAAACAAAGAAGGATCTTGTAATTGGTCAAGTATGCTGCTTTCAAGATCTCATTGTTGTAAACATCCTGCAGTGTTTAATCCAAGACCTCAGTCTTTTCACCCGGGGTGGGGGGAACTGTATGTATAATAAATTATTCAAAGAAGAACTACCAGATCAAAACTCAAGGAAACAACAATAAATGTAAAGGGGGACTACATCAAACTACAAAGCTTTTGCAGAGCAAAGGAACCAATGGAGTGCAGAGACAAATGAAAGGAGAGAAAAATGACAATGAATTGATGTTCAGAATATTTTAGGCACTCTAAACTCAATAGAAAAAGAAAAGAAAAGAAAACCAAGTAACCCAATTTAAAAATGGGTAATAGCTCTAAACAGACATTTCTTGAAAAAAAAATACAAATGATCAATGAATATATAAAAAATGCTCCATACCTCTGATGTTCAAAACATGCAAATACAATCCAAAAAAATATATCAACATATGTCAATTAGAATAGCTATTATAAAATGTAGTAAAAATAAAAATTGCTGGTGAGGATGCGGAAAAACAGGAATATTTACATACTGTTGGTGAGAATGTAAATTGGTACAGCCAGAGTATGGAAGCTGTATATAAAAAAATAACTACTATATGATCCAGTAATGGCACTATTGGGCATTTACCTAAATGAGATGCAACCAGTGTGTTGAAGAGACAGCTTGATTCCCCAGTTCAATGTAGCACTACTTGTAACGCTAGGAAATAAAAACAATGCAAGTGTCCATCAGCTGATGAACTGATAAAAATTATGTTGTAGTACATATACATAATGAGAAAGGATTCAGTCATAGAAGAGAATAAAATCGTCTCATTTGTAGCAGCATGTTGAACTGGAAATCATTCTGTTATGTGAAACAAGCCACGCACAGATAGAAAAATACCTGTTTCATTCATATGTGGAATATAGAAGGGTCAATTTCCGAGAAGTTGAGATGAAAATGGGTAAGGATACTTGGAATACCAGGTAGAGAAAGGGTGATTAATGGGTACTAAGTTCCAGGTAGATAGGAATAAGAAGTTCTGTTGTGCTATTGTACAGTAGTGTGACTATAAAGGACACTAATGTATTATACATTTTATAAAGCTTGTAGGTATTTCAAATACCTTTTGAAAATTTTTACCATAAAGAAATGATGAATATTTGAGGAAATAAATATGTTTAATCTGATCTAAATATTACATAAGGTATATGCATATTGAGAAATGATCTGGTATCCTGTTAATATGCATATATATATGTATATATATGCACAATTTTTAGGTTTTCATGTATCAACTAAATTTTTTTAAATATTTTTATATGTTCAAAAAGTTTAAAAGAGAGCAATGTATATATGAACAAGTATATATGTGTTCATTTGCATATTCTTCATTTATGTTCAAAATGTGCTAAGCAGATAGTATATTGAATTTAAAAGAAAATATAATAGAAATAAATGTATATATTTCTCCTTGCCTTTTTAAAATCCAAAATACTTATTCCTTCTCACCTCTTTTATGAGAGAGAGTGCCTACATCCTCATGTTCCTATTAACACCGTGCTTCATAAATTTTTAGTAGTTGTTAATTCAACAGGGAAAACTTTCTTGTAACATGGCTCTAATTTAAATTTCATTAATTGTGTTGAATGCTTTTTCATGAATATATGTGCTGTATATAAATTCCCATTTTGTCTTTTACCATTTATGTTATTGGGAGTTTCTTTTCTTCTTTTATAAATTCACGTTTCTATGTTAAATAAAGTAGCTTTAAGTCTATCATAGTTCCACAATTATTTTTACTTGAATTTTGATTGAACTTTCACTCTGTAGTTATTTTTCTTGTAAAAAAGTTGTAATTTTGATGTGATCACATTTATTATAATAACAGATGCCTGCTCTCTCCTTTCTCCATCTTCAATGAAGATTTCTTTAATTACATATAGTCTTTTATATTAGGGCTTCATTTAAGATTTTGTTTGAAAATAATATTTTACTCAGTTAAACAATTAAGTGAGGGAAAAACCCTACTGTCCCATTTCATTGACCTGAATTTAAAATCTCTGCAATATGACCACAGATAATCTTTACGGGTATCATTAAATCAAAATTCGTGCCTCTGTGGGAGCCATTTTCTGTTCCTTTTTCATGGTCCACACTCTTATTCTATTTTCTTGTTAGAATGTCTTTAATATTCTTATTTTATGAAATCTTAACAGATGTGACATCAATTTTTCAATGCCATTTCCATTTCCATGCCTACTATGATCTCCCACTATCCCTGAAAAAATGTTTTCTTACGACTCCATGTCTAACCCTCCTAAGATCTTTCTTTTTATAGGTCTTAAGAAACATTTTTCATAGTTCTTTTACATCCCATTTTTACATATGTGTAATTTAGAGAAAAAATATTTTCCCTTTTTGAAAGGCACTGCAGAAGAAAACAACATACACATTGAATAAATATGTGTTCATAATTTTTTTAGACTACTTTATGGACTCATTGAATAGCTTGTAGTCACAAAATTTTGTCTCTTAATTTACGAACATAGGCAATACTGCTTTTGATGAAAATGAGTCACATTTCTGAAATGGTAATTTTTTAATTTTTCATGTTTTTCCTACAAAAAATACAATGCAAGAACACCTTGATGTTTATGGGAGAGTAAATTAAATAATCTTAATTATTTTTGTGAAACCACTTTTCTATATTATAAATTTTAACTATTATATAAATTGTTATTATAGCCACCTAAATATAAAATTGGATGGGTAAGAATTCAAAAATGTTAGAATTTTTTTTTAATTATAGTTTTAATTCTTCAAAAATTGGTTAATTGAAATTCTATAAATACTTTCTGTTTTTAGTGATGAATACAATGTCATTCACAATGAGAATCCATTCAGCTGCTGAAAGGTCCCACTGTGTTGAGTTTGTGTATTACAGATTGTTCAGTAGCTACATGGGCCTGGTGACCGTGATCTGAAACTACAAGAAAAACTGCAGGCTATCTAGACATCAAACCTAAAATTGTATACACTTATGGAAAGTGTTTATGATGCATGCAATTAATTGACTTTCTAATCATGGTTCATTTTCATTTTTCCATGAAGGGTGTGGAGTTAATATTGTGGTAAACATGCTGAGTCAAAGACACATGTGATTTATTTGTAGATGCAAAATTTAACACAATTTCCTCCTCTATCTGCTAAGTAATCAAAATAGCAACTCAAGAGCAAACTCTTAGTCTCCTGCTCCATGGCCATCTACTTCTTCAACCGTACTATCACCAAATTCTCCATTCTACTTCCTAACTAATCTGCTTTCCATTCTCTGTTCTAAGGTATTATTTGAACTTTCACCATCACTGGCATCAGGGTAACTATAATTATTTTCTTATAATTACCTTTAATGTCTTTTTTATCTTACCCATTGTTGAAGATACCACTGAAAGTGCATGCTGAATCATGTCACATTTCTTTCTTATGTGGTATCATTTGTTTTCCTATCCCTCTATTCACATAACATTCACATTTTGAGTAGGACCAATAGGCTACTCAAAATCTTTTCAAAGCATGTTTTTCCAGTTTCAGATACACGTACATGGCTTTGGCTGACCTGTTTAGTTGGACAGGTTTAGTTTCCCTATTTTTAGCCTGACAAAAACCCTACTGCTCCACTGCAACACACAGATTCCACTTCATGTGTGAATAATTCCCTAGCTAACTTCATGCCAAGAATCATCTCTTCCTTTGTTGATACCCAACTATGAACATTATCCATGTTTCTCTATTTCTTTTGCAATTATTCTTACTATTTTCTTTTACAACAAATTTAGATTTTTAAAAGCCACAAACCATATTTTCTCCATATCTGTGTCTTAGGACTTGAAATATATTTGTCTTTCCATGAATATTTATTGTTGTCTGGAAAGAACAATAATCCAAATTAGAGCTTAAATGATCTGTAAAGGAAGAGAAGGAAATATGGTATGTGAAATGGTGTCTTTTAAAATGTAGTATCTTGCTGCTTCTGCCACAGCAGGCTTGCCATTTGCAGTAAGTCCCATCACTCATGGGTTCTTATTACTGAAGTCCTCACAAAAGAAATATTATTCCATTTCTGGCTGCTCTCTGCAGCACTTATACTTCATTATTTCCCCATGGGCTTCAGTATCCTCCATTCTTTTCCAGAATCCTTTGGTCTTCAATGGTATCTCTGACCAAGGAATTGATGCCAAGTAATCAACCTTACTTCTTTTGAAAAAAAAAAAAAAATCCATTCTGAACCAATGGTTTATTTTATAGACAAAAGCATCTTCCATATTTTGTGCTAAACCTTCAAAACATTTCAGCATTATGTGGTAAGATATGCCAATTGATGAAATGCCAAAGCTCCATAATGGAAAAAGAAGAAAAGGATCAAAATTCTTTTCACCTAAGAAATTGCTATTAGTTCAAGTAGCACTTAACTAGTGAAATGAATATACCCTAGAGCTGAAATTTCATCTTTGGCAGCTGCAATACCTAATACCCACTAGCTTTTCTTTGTTTCTGCTTATTCAAAAAGTCTCATTTCTTAGAGAGTATGATTCAATTTGTGTTGAACTCCTCTTCTTTCTTTTAATCATAAAATAAGTTGTTGGGTGGATCATATAAGATTTTCCCACTTGCAAATTCCTTGCCATTTAATGTGATATCAGTTTAGCTTACTGACAGCACCTTTTGTGTCCCACCACCCAGTTTCATTCTAACAGACAGCATTTTGATGGCACAGACTAAAGAGGAAATGAATGCAGGCATGGGGTGGAGGAAGGAGAACAGGGAAGTCTGGCAGATGGCAATGATCCTTCTAGTTGTGTCCTCAGGAATTACATGTAAAATGAAGCCTATTAATTTGTCATTATGCAAGGAAATAAGACATGAGAGGAGATATACTGAGTTCAGGAAGACATTATGAAACGCAATAAAGAGGAAAAGTTTCTGCTTACTTTTCCTAAAATAAAGTTTGGTGAAAATACATATATGCTCTATGTCCACTTTAGTCAAAATACAATAAGTTGTTAAAGACAGAGAAGGAACCACACTCCCATTTAATAATATGTAGCTCCATTGTGTGGTACTGGATAAACAGCATGTCCTCAACCATGCCTACCACTAAAAAAGAGCAGTTCTTTCATTTAGTGCCAAATTTAACAAAAAGATAAAGGATGGTGAGTTCAATCTGATTTTCAGATGAAAAATTAACTTACCTACAGTCTGTCTATACAATATACTGATACTTTCATGGTTTAGCAGTAATTCAAATTTACCTGGAATTATTATATTTTATCTAGTAAATTATTATTAGGAAAGTTTGAGTCTTTTCTTAAATAGACATGGATTTCATCCTGTTTTAAGAACATGCATTAACATGAGGTGAGTGAAGAACACCATATATATCAGGAATTGAGGGGAGTGTAATGCTCACAGGCATTCTAGTCAACTTTTTCACCAATGTGACCAAAAGACCTGATGAGAATAATTTTAGAGAAGAAAAGTTTATTTGGGGTTTATGGTTTCAGAAATCTTAGGCAATAATCAACTTCATTGCTCTAGCCTGAAGCGAGACAGAATATTACGGTGGAAGGGTGTGGAAAAAGAAAGTAGCTCAGCATATAACAATCAGAAAGGGGAAGGATATTAAGCTGGGCTCACCAGGGACAAAAAATATACAACTCAAAACTACACCCCCAGCAACCCATCTCCTCCAGCCTCACCTTACCTTGTCTACAGTTAGCACCCAGTTAATCCATTCCACTGTTTTAATGAACTGATTAGGTAAAGGCTCTCATAACTTGATCCTTTCACCTCTAAACTTTCTTGCTTTGTCTCACACATAAGCTTTTAGGGGTCACCTCATATCTAAACCATAACAGAGGTCTTTAACTAAATGAAATATTGTCAGTTACACCTTTTTCTTATTGAACTCCAGTACAGTACAGGTAAAAATGATCAAACAAAGACAAGCCCCACAAGGATAAAAATATGTCTACTCTTAGTCCCTAAAGCTTCACATTGGAGCCTCTGCCCTGAAGGATTTCTTGTATGGAATTCAGATGACTTTTCCAGTGATATTTATTGCAACATTATTTGCAAGGGTGAAAAACTGAAATGTTCATTTATATGAAAACTAATATGACATATGGTCTGCTCTTTAATTTTGAGCACAGGGTCATGTGATTAATGTATCAGCTCTCTGTATCCACACCTTTTCTACTACTTCCTAAATGTTCAACATTGGACAGGGTATTTCTCTGTGATCTCTTTTGATCATATGTAAATAAAAACATTGTAAGAATAAAAATATATAAATGAAGACATAAAGTTAATAAAAGTCTGTCTCAGAGGGCTTTTGTGAAAGTACAATGAATTAATACATATAAAGTATTAAATACAATGATAGACACATTTTTATGTGTATTCAGCAGGTTCTATCCTTGAAAGGTGAAAAAGTGCCCAGAAAAATCACTCTGGACATGGGAACTCATGCAAGAGATTTTATTAGGCACATGAACAGTGCCTGTCCTGAAGAGAAAGAGAGAAAGAAAGTGAGGGAATGAGAGAGAGAGAGAGAGAGGTGGGACAGCCAGAGAGTCCACTCTCAGGGCTGGGGGTAAAAGTGGCCAGGGAGATTCTCTTAAGTAGTTTGGGCCAGTGAGTGACAAGGACCTGCTGACAAACAGACCAGTGACTGGTGAGGACAGGGTGACAAACAGACCAATGGTTGGCCAGCTGCAGCTAAGGGTCAGGGAAGCGGTCATCCCCCCTTGCCTTCCCTGCAGGCGTGTCCTGCCCCCACCTCCCAGGAGGGAGCCCCACCCAGTTGGACAGTGGGCTGGTAGGCAACTGGAGGCAAGAGCCAGACTGCAGGGTAAACCCAGGGCCCACCTACTGCGTGCTGTGGTAAGCCGGCAAGGGGGCTGGTCCATGCAGACAGAGCGCTGCTCTGACAGCTGTGAACTTGCCATGTTGCAACTGTCCTCTGGGCACCACCACTGCAGCGTTACATTAAAATCCTCATCAGCCAGAAATTCTGTACAAAAATAAAATAAATGAACATCAGTATGGACAATTATACAGAATTTATGTAAAATGATTAAAACAGGCAAATTAATGCAACAAATTATTTTATGCTTATATATGTAGTGAATGTGTGAAACTGTGTATCTAATGATAAGTACCTAATTATAATAGTAGGTGTCTTGGAGAAGAGAAGAGATAAGTCAAAGTAATAGAAGAGTTATTTACAAAGTTGTAATGATGTTATTTAGAAAATATGAAGACAAATTACAAAATACTGATATTTAGTAATTCTTCATTTGTTGTAATGTCCTTTTAAATTTTCTGTTTGTTCAACCAATGAGCAAGTAGATACTAGTGTATAGAAACAAAGTCCCATACACTGTAGAATAAGATCTTAATTTTTATATAAGATATTCTCAATTCATGCATAGATATTATAAATTTGTTTTGTAACAAAGTGTCTTCTAACATTCATTGAATCTCTAGAATGTGTCAGATACATAGAAAACATTATCATTGAAGTAGATTTTACTTTTCCATCTTGAGAGCTGAGAAGCTGAGGCTCAGAGAGCATAACTAACTTGTCAATTGTAAAGCTAGGAAGCATCTGAGCTGGGAATCATGTCCATGTCTGCCTTCATCAAAATCTATTTTCTATATTTTTTCACATAGTGCAATTCAGATTTACAAATACATATCTAGGCTGGCGCTAACAGAGTGGGAATATATTTTTAAATTTAATATTCTTACATTTAGAATTTTGTTACATTTTTGAGAATTATAGTATTTACATATACATGTATACACCATTTTTATATGTACATATATGTGTATATATATATTTTAATCTAGTATATTATCAGCTTATTCAGGTGACTTGTCAGGGAATCAGGGAAAGAAACAGTTTAAAACATAGAGGGAATGAATAATAAAGTTAAGCATAGTATTTGGTACCAGGATCTTTCTGACATGTGCAAATTAAGCATGAAAGCAATATACCATGAAGTTACGTTTGAAAATATAACAAAAAAAACTTTGAACTTTTTTCTATGGTTATAATTTAACCAAATGTTCTGCTCGTTTTAGTCTGTAGAGTTTCTTCCCGAACTGAGCTTTTGATATAGAAGAAAATGTTCTACTTAATGTAGGTACCATCTAGTATGCAACACAATCTATGTGCTCACTGCACAACCCATAAAATGCAAAGGATGAAGGTTATCCAGGAAGCCTAGAAACAGAGGTTTTAAAATGTTTTTAAAAGTTTCATTTAAATGAGGCAATTCTTTTCATTTTTCAGCAAAAACAAGGCTCTTGGCATAAATTTAATATTGCCAAAAAAGTAAGTTTTTCTTATTTCATAGATTCTAAATGCATAATCTTCAAATACAGTATGATAGGAGGTCATGGTGAAAATCATCTAAATATGTTGTATTTAAGATAAGACTTACCCTTTATTGTTTAAGAATGAAGATAGGAATCAGAAACATACAATCCCTCTGTCAGTTTTGAATGACAGGAGGAAATTTAATAATGCAGTGCATAATGGATAATATTTTCTCACATGCAGTATTTTTTAGCACTTTTCAAAAATATACCACACTGAGTTAAGCTTTTGGAATGGGACAAATTCTAAGAAGTATTGAAAAGATAAATACATGTGCACATCATATATTTGTCTCATGTTTCAAATTCTTCCTCTTGAATAAAATTATTTGTGATTCCTTTAAAATATTTCTTCATCAAGTTTAAAATTTTAGTGAAAAACTACTTGAATTTCTCTTATATTGTGTAAAGTGTTTTCGAGAGAATTGAAGTTGTGAGACATGATTTAATTTGATACAATTTATATATGATACAACCTATATTTATATGTGACTGATATACATATATGGTTAAGTGTAACTAGTACTAAATGTGAACTAAATAACACATTTATGAAATAATAAAAGTATATAATGGAATAATTATGTACTGCTTTTGGAATAACATTCCAACACTTCTACAAAATTCAAAGGTCTTCATTATGCCAAACATGTAGAATGAAGTATTAGGAGATTAAGTAAAATATTGTGTCAGCCATTTTAGGAAACAAACTAATATTTAATTTCTACCATATTATAACTGAAAGAATGCAATTAAAATCCTTTTCATATATTCTTTCTTACAGGCAACTTACAACCCAATATCAAAATATTAAATAGACTGGAAGATATAATATAATATTAGCATTTCTGCATTTTTGTGGCAATGGAAATAAACATTTGCCTATAAATTTATATTACTTCTTATCTATCAAGAAAAATCATTTCTTATATTTCAATTGAACCAAATGTGAACTCAGTGATGAAAACTTCCACTTAGCTAAAGTTATTACAGCTATAAAAGTGAAACTATAGATAATTGTCCTTAAAAACTAAGCAGAAAAATGTAAAACATAAAAAACATCTCTTGGGTATAAATTAGCTAATTGTTGGACTTTTTAGTCTCCATTGTCCTTTACATTATCCCTATGCAGTTCTAGGCTTTCTTTTAAAGATTCAAGTATGATAACTTACCCACTTAAAAGCAGCTAAAGAAAGTAAAATTTTCATCATTAGGTGATATATTTAACCTGATTAAAATACCATTTAAATATATGTAACATTTTATTACCATGAGGGATTAATAATCATTAGTTTCACATGCCTACAATCTTATCTTTTTATTGTAATATTTATGATTATTAAATCTAGCAGATATCATTATAGTTCATTATTTATTTTATTCTGTTCTTTATTTACCTCCATATCCAAGAAATACTATTAATGCATTGAAGAGGAAACAATAGATTTTGCAGTAGGTTTTTACGGTAGGATATATATTTAATGTTGGTTTATTTGAAAATATTTCCCATCTACATTTGAATCAAATATAAAATATCAAAATCACAGAGGTTGATGAAAATAACCTTTGTGTTTAATGACTAATATCAAATAAAGTTAGTGTATATTTAGCAAATATCATACTGGCAATAGAACCTTATACTTCAAATCTCTGATATATAAAATAGCTTGGTTTGACATAAAATGTTTGGTGATATGAAAATCCAATATACTATAATTAAATAATTTTGAATACAACACAAAAGATACAACTCTTTACTGGGGCATAAATATTATGGACAATTCTGTGCATATAAAAATCAAAAATCACATTATAGGAAGAAAACTACAAAAATATTTAAAGTAAATGTAAGGGGAAATAAAATTAAATACATGACCAAAAGATTTGCAAGACCTTAGTCATCTTTACAAATTTTCTCCAGAATTCCAAATAGTAAAATCTATGAGGACATACATTTTATCATTTAATTCCTTATGTCTTCCTGCTTCTAGTATAGGATGTGACACATAGAAAACATTAAATAAATGCTTATTAATAAGTGAAGGAACTACATAAATCATATTGATTACTTTCCAACTCAGACACACACAAAAATGATTTTAAGTTTAGAGAGTACACAGAAAGATAACTTTAAGAATCAGGAAGCTAGTTGTATGAAATTTGGAACAATTTTATTAATTATTTTGTGAAAATATATTTTTAGATTTATTCTTTTGTATGAAAGATTCCTACTCATAATTAAAACAAGGACAATAAATTTATAACTTGGAGGTTACTTTAATCTGTGAAATTGGACAATATATGACACAATTGGAGGTTTCTTTAATGGATGCCTGGTAATAAACTATTACATTTGGTTAAATTAAACTATAGTGTGGACTAGTAAGTCATGTTTAATTATAATTCTAAATCAATTCTATTAATGATATATATCTCTACATAGTGTCTCTGTACTGAGACTGTGATGGTTCATTATCACTCTTTTACCAGCTTGGTGAATTATTGAAGTTGGCTAATTAAAATTCATATTATAGGGTATGCATTAATAAAAGTGAGAACAATGCATCTTTTTGTGGAGAAATGATCTTGATTCCTTATTCAATGCATATTTTAAGAGAAAATACACAAAAATCACAAAACTATATTTCTTTTCACAAAGAAATATTCAACACAATGAACACAAAAGCTACAAGATAAAATTCAATCCAAAGACTTACTCATATTGTGATAATATCTAACTGATCTTTAAAGTATTATCTGTTCCCTTTTTGCTGTTGTTGTTTTACCAGAGATTAAACCCAGAGGTACTTAACCACTGAGTCACACCCCCAGCCCTTTTTATTTTTTTATTTGTTGACAGGGTCTTGCTAAGTTACTTAGCGCTTCACTGAGTTGCCGAGGCTGACTTTGAAATTGTGATCCTCATGCCTCAACTTCTAGAGCCACTAGGGTTACAGGCATTTTTCACCATACCTGGCCTGTCTGTTCCTTTCAATAGAATAGAAATTTATTACGGAAAGATCAGAAACTACATTAACAACTACACTCATTATTGTGATAATGACCCCAAACTGATTTGCAAACTAAACTGGAGAGGCACTGGGAAAAAAAAAATCATAGACAATGATTCTTTACATTGATGGAAGGTATAATTCAACATCTTTATTATTTTCAGGAATTCTAAATGCAAATTTTTAACATTTAAATATAATCTTCTCTTAATTTTAACAGTTTCTAAAATATGTACACTAAGACCACAGATTTAGGGGTGTCATTTCATTCTAAAACAGCCCTTTTGGAATTTGTATTCGTGGTACTTCCTCACAGGGTATGGGGAAAATCAAAGCAAATTTAGAATGAGCTGATATGGTTCAGGATCGTCATCAATTGGTTTTCTTTCAAATGGGTAATAGAGTCACCATTCTAAAATAAATAGAGGAATCCATTTCTACATTTAAAGTTTATCTGTGAATTCACTAGCCATGAAAACTAACTAAATAAAAATATTATCAAATGAATTGTGTCATGAAAATAATATACAATGGACACTTTAAACTTTTTCATTAAAGAGAAAATTATAGAAAAAATCATGTAGTCAAATATCACTGAAGGTGTTTTGTGTCAGACATCTGTCAGTTTCAAACATCCACTTTCTTTCTTTCTTATGTCCATATTGTATTAAATGAACAATATTTCCGGTTGCACTAATATATCAAAAGTATTGATTCTTTCAAAGTCATTGCATACATGTTTCACTTTCAGACCATTTCTACACACCTAATACTTCCTAGTCTCCATGCCATGAATAATTAGTGATCTTTAAGCTGCTTCTTGCTCCAATATTGCTTTCACTTCACAATTAGGTACAATTCTAGAGAGAGCCACTGTATGGCCCAATCTTTGGCAAGTATACACACAATTAAAGTCAGGGTCTCCTCCCTGTCATCCAAAGTAAAGAAAGATACATTAAAACTAACAAAACGATAAAAGGGGCTTGAAATTGAAGCAGTTTAAAAAATGACAGTTTAATGAAAGCAGTGTAAAAATACTATCACTTTGATGGAAAACATCTGTCCTCCAAGAATCTTGAATGATGGAAGGTTGTGAGGCTCTTAAGGAATGTGTTGCCAGCCTATGGTTATATCAACTGCAGGTCAGACATGGCTGTCTGTTTAATATCATAGTTATGACTGTACAAATATATACCATTCCAGCTGATGCTTTGTCTTCAGCATTGCAATGGGTTACTTTAAAGTCCGTTTCTTTTTACTGATTTTTGGACTTTTTCAAAGGAGGGAGAAAATAATGCAACCAATCTGTAAGGAAAAAGAAAAAAAAATCAAAGAGCTGTGTAGACTTTGGAAAGTGAAAAAATACAAAAACATTGTAATTCTAATTATTTTCATAATTGAAACAACACACAAATGAGGATATCAGATTTTATATTTTGCTAAAAAAGACACAACGTCCATGGGGCTTTCCCATGCAAGTTTCAACGGACTTGCAAGGTGGTTGGATCTTTTTTACTTATCCAGAGACTGCACCAAATTATTTCTGGTACCCTCAGAAAACTTCATTTTATTGAAAATGTTATTTCAGAGGGGAGTTCACTTGAATTTTCTATATTACATATAATAGAAATTTGCATGTTTAAATTATTTGAAGAAATTGAGGTGGTTTCCAGGTTCCTCAAATATTTCTCATGTAATAATTTTTGAGAATGTGTGTGTTAGTGGTATTTCTTATGCTTTGGAATAACCCAAATGTAAACTAGGTCAAATTTAATATCAACACATTTTAATTCACTTCTCTAATCCTAACCATCCATACATTTTCCAAAACAATTCTAGCTAAATTTTGAGGTACAGGTTATCATTCACATTTGGACAGAGAATTTCTATAAAGTAAATATTTGTAATATTTGTCTGATATATGTTAAAACCAATTTTTATTCAGCATTCTTTCATTTTCAATGATATTTGAATTTTTCTTATATATCAGGAGAAAAAACTTAGATACCTGTTAAATGTACTTTAATTACAATATTTAATATCTGACTTTTGGTCAAAACTGTATAGTAGGTGTCAATTCAAATAAAATTGGTTTTTTGAAAGCATGTCAATCAATACTAGAATGTTTTCAGTTTATAAATAAGCCATTACTTTTACAAAGTTATATTTTAGTGTTAAAGATATTAAACAAATTCTAGAATTGGTAAATAAGTGATGATGTATGTATACTATTTCAGTACATTATTAAATATAATAATTGCAATTAAATATATCTAAAATGGTATGATTCCATCTCTGCTTCATGTATATTAACATCTCCCACAGAATTTAATTTCTGTTGCATTTCTAAGTAAAATTTTCTGTACTATTCTCTGAAGATAAAATTATGAGTCAACATGTCACCTGACTCATATCACTTAGGATTCCCTTTTAACAAAATCGAGGAATTTGAATCTCAGTAAGCTCAATACACCTATTATTCTGAGTAACCTGTTGTTTGGATTTATATTATTTATTAAATATTTCCATTAGATATAAAATAGAGAACTACTTTTCACAATTTCCCCGTCTTCACACAGAGATAATAGGATGAGTTAGGTTTTAGTCCAATGTACCTGTTTTAGAATCTGAGTTCTTTCTAATGCGTTGGTGAAGTTCCTGATATGCAGTAGGTTCTTACTTGTTTAAGTTCTTTTTTCCACTTTAATCCTCTTTCATTATTTGCAGGCAGAGTCTCACAGAAGTCTACATATTAAAAATCACCAATTACAGCAATGTGATTTGACAATCATCAGAATAAAAACTCAAAAGAACAACAGATGCCAATTTAGTTTTCACTGTAACATTAATACAAACAAAAAGAAGTATTATTTTCCAATTCCTATTTTGCTTTGTAACCTAAATATCTGAGGCTTTAGCCACATCTTTAGCAAAGTCATAATGATAAGCTACTTCTTAGGATTATTATGACATTAACTTTCACAGACCTCTCTGAGTCTACTAAGTATGCAATTTCCATCTGCATTATTATGCTTTGTTTCCAGGGGCCAAATGCCCTATGGATCATCCTCTGCTTAATCTAAGGAGATTAAGATAGTGAATATCGCATTACTTTTTACACATCTAGAATCTCCTACACCCATCAATTATTTACAGCAAACATATCAAATAATGCTCTGAAATTCCGAAGTAGAAACTCTCATAAGCTTAAATTTTCTTGCAAGACCTCTATGAAGCAAGAAATGGAGAGCAGAAACACGGAAGAGGAGCAAAATAGATCTTTGAATGCAGAGGGAATTTTAATTTATTTAAATTTGTGTTTAAATATGTCATGATAATGGTCAAAAGCAGTTTTTT
>JAJEJO010001479.1:0-41017 GCA_020662805.1 Glaucomys volans | reverse complement strand
AAAGACATTCTAATTGGGGTAAGATGAAATCTTAAGGTGGTTTTGATTTGCATTTCTCTTATAACGAGTGATGTTGAACATTTTTTCATAAATCTGCTGATTGCTTGTAGATCTTCCTCTGTAAAGTGTCTGTTCATTTCCTTGGCCCATTTATTGATTGGGTTATTGGTGTTCGTGGTGTAAAGATTTTTGAGTACTTGGTAGATTCTGGAGATTAGTGCTCTGTCCGAGGTGTGTGTGGCAAAGATTTTCTCCCACTCTGAAGGCTCTCTCTTCACATTGCTGATTGTTTCCTTTGCTGAGAAGAAGCTTTTTAGTTTGACTCTACCCATTCACACTAACCTCAAAAAAAATAAAATACTTGGGAATCAATCTAACAAAAGATGTGAAAGACCTCTACACTGAGAACTACAGAACACTAAAGAAAGAAGTTAAAGAGCATCTGAGAAGATGGAAAGATCTCCCATGTTCTTGGATAGGCAGAATTAATATTGTCAAAATGGCCATACTTCCAAAAATGCTATACAAATTTAATGCAATTCCAATTAAAATCCCAATGACGGACCTCATAGAAATAGAGCAAGCAATCATGAAATTCATTTGGAGGAATAAGAGACCCAGAATTGCTAAAGCTATCCTTAGCAAGAAGAGCAAAGCAGGGGGTTTCACAATACCAGACCTCCAACTATATTACAGAGCAATAGTGATAAAAACAGCATGGTATTGGTACCAAAATAGACAGGTAGATGAATGGTACAGAATAGAGGACACAGAGACAAACCCAAATAAGTACAGGTATCTCATACTTGACAAAGGAGGCAAAAACATGCAATGGAGAAAAGACAGCCTCTTCAACAAATGGTGCTGGGAAAACTGGAAATCCATATGCAGCAAAATGAAACTAAACCCATATCTCTCACCCTGTACAAAACTCAACTCAAAGTGGATCAAGGACCTAGAAATCAGGCCAGAGACTCTGCACCTAATAGAAGAGAAAATAGGTCCAAATCTTCATCATGTTGGCCTAGGACCAGATTTCCTTAACATGACTCCTACATTAAATTTTACAGCAAATAATCATATCTCTAAGATAACTGACTCTCCAAAGAAAAATGGGAATAGTAATTATGTTAAAAAAACCAGACAGGATAATTTCCATTGCAGCCAGACTTATACCAAGCTGTTCTGCCACCTTAATGCCTGAACTCACTGTTGAGAATAATTCCTATGGCTTTAAATTTGTAAGACTTTTTAAAAATTTTACTCTGTATATGGAGTCTTAAAAATAAGAATACTACACACAAAGCCCTTGATATTATTATTTTTCTTTCAATAATTATTTATTGGCATCCAGTAATAAAATGCCATCATTTTCTTTCCTCTGTATGCCTTTTATAAAAAGAAAAGATGAACTAATCTGGAAATTTAGTAAACTGAAGGATGTATTTGTCAATTATTGGAGGAAGTATCATATTTTATGCAAGAGAACACTGTTCATTCAAAATATATTGTATCTTCTCAATATTTTCTGTACAAATTTTCCTGATCAATTAATAACCTTACAATATTTTGAAGGATAATGAATCCATCTTCTTCAATTATTCTCTCTGTGTGTAGTTATCTATTATTTTTAGGGCTTTTATTTCCAACTTGGAAAATGTTCTGGCATGTGGTACATAAATCCAATTCATAAACACTGCCCCCTTAGGGCAATAGGTGTTTGTCAGGACAAATTGTTTTTTTTAGTACTAGGGATTGAACTCAGGGGCACTTCGCCACTGAGCCACACCCCCAGCCCTATTTTGTATTTTATTTAGAGACAGGGTCTCACTGAGTTGCTTAGGGCCTTGCTAAGTTGCTGAGGCTGGCTTTGAACTTGCGATCCTCCTGCCTCAGCCTCCCAAGCTGCTGGGATTACAGGCATGTGCCACTGACGCCCAGCTTGTCAGGACAGATTTTTACATTTTCTCTAACAACACTACATCTAAGTAAGTTTGACTAGTTTTATTCAAAATATAAATTGCAAGTTCATTTTGAACAAGGTGATATGTTTGCTGTTTCGTCTCTCATGTTTGCCATATCTAATGGGCAAAGCAATTTTTTAAAAAGCTGTAAAGTTAAATAATTGAAAGACATTTGTTGTCCGGGGCCTATGTATGTACTCTTAAAAACCAACTTTATTTTGTAAGACTGCTATGCTGTAACATAGTGGTCACATGAAGCCAAGATGTACCAATATCAATTTTTATCTTACCATTTTAATGAGAGATTTTACCTATCCATTCACATCATTTTAATAAGTATTAAATAGATTTGGTGATGAAAATCAAGCCACATTCTTGAAATAATTCAAGCAAAGGAGAAATTTTACCTTCTACGTAGAGAGAGTGGGAGAGAGCATGGTTTAAGATACATCTCTTGTTAATTATTCAACAACAGAAACATTGGGTGAGATCAGGAAAATAGCATTACTTTCTTTCACAGTGTGTCTGCATATGTTTCTGAGCATGCTTGCTCCTAAATAGCTAGTTTTTCTCTGTAGAAATGTGTTTATTTGTAATGTAATTTTAGCATTATTGATAATATTTTATGTGCTCATCAGTCATTAATGTTAAGTAGAAAATATTGGTGCTTCCCATTTAACATGTTTTCATAAACCATTTTATGTTTGCCTATTTAATTGAGAGGGAAAGACAGTAAGCACAGAAGTGAGAATTTGAGTGAGAATAAGAAGGAAAGAGAAACTAATGAACTTCTTTCAATTTCCATTGAAATAGGGCATCATGTATTTTTAATGCCAAAATATAAAAATTATCAAAGTGATATAATTTTATATTCTATCTGGAGATACTTTTACTGATGAATATATATATATATATATATATACACACACACATATACACATATATATATATATTTGTATATATATATATATATGAGACCAGCATATTTTATCTCTTCTTCATTGATTAAAAGAGAATTTTGAAATATTTTTTGAAATATTATTTCTTGTTAGACATTATATGTCAACAAATTTTTAATTTATGAACAAAACAATCTTAGCAAAACCCATATTCTGGGAAATATTTTCTTTATTTTTTCTGACAAATTATGCACAGACTTTTACCAATAGCACACATAGGTTTTACATTAAAAGAGACTAATTTATTAAGAATTAAATCAAATTTATAATATTTTGCTCTTTAATGATTGATATGTGTGTCAAATAAGTTACTCTTTGTTTCTTGAGGATCATAAATTCATAAATTTGAGCTATTTTAAATTACTTATTTAGGTACTTGCAACTTGGGAATACCATTACATATAAGATGTACATGTAATCTATAATATTTTATAATGAGGATGTCTATAGTTATTATTCTTCATTATTTACACAACATGCATTCTTTTATTTAGTTCAGGCACCCTCTTGGAAAAGCTACTGTATTACTTTCATTTGGAAGCAAAGAAAACAAAGCCACAGAAAGAATGTCAACCCATTAGCCAGTGGCAATGAGGGATGTGAAGCCAAGCATTATGAAAACCCTGTGTTCCTTACAATGATGTCACACTGCCACTTCATCCCAGGTAGAAGGACACATTTGGAATCATTCCTAAAATCCAACTGATGTTTAAATTCTTATCATTTTTCTCTCAGTGCAAAATATCTGTGTAGTATGAAAAAATGTTCATCATCTCTTGCAGTTAGAGAAATGCAAATCAAAACTGCTCTAAGATTTTATGTCATACCAGTCACAATGTCGATTATCAAGAATACAAGCAATAGTAAGTGTTGGTGAGGATGTGGGGGAAAAGGTACTCTCATACACTGTTGGTGGGACTGCAGATTAGTGAAACCACTTTGGAAAGCAGTATGGCGATTCCTCACACAACTTGGAAAGGAACCACCATTTGTCTTAGCTATTTCATTCCTCTGTTTATACCCAAAGGACTTAAAATCAGCATACTACAGTGACACAGCCACATCACTGTTTATAGCAGCTCAATTCACAATAGCAAAACTATGGAACCAACCTGGATTCCCAACAGATTAAAAGATAAGGAAATTGGGATACATATACAAGATGGAATATTATTCAGCTTTAAAGGAGAATGAAATTATGGCATTTGCAGGTAAATGGATGGAAATGGAAAATATCATGCTATATGAAATAAACCAATCCCAAAAAACCAAAGGCCAAATGTTTTCTCTGAGAAGAGAATGCTGATCCATAGTAGAGTGTAGGTAGGAAAGAATAAGGAACTTTGGATTGTATAGAGGGGGGTGAGGGGAAGGGTGGAGTGGGTGGGGAGGGGAATGACAGTAGATTGTGAGACAAACATTATTACTCTATATACATGTATGTAAAGAATTTTTTAAAAAGATATTTATCACTGTCAAAAAAAGTTAATGAAAATAAATAAATAAAAGTTAAAAAAAATTCCAAAATACCTATGTAGTGTGAAAGTAGTGCTCACTACTTTTATGTTCTCCAAGGAAACAGTCTTCAGTCATCTTAGTCTTACAAAAATCTACCATTGTTTGATATCACATGTAAAAACAGAGTTGTAGTTGGTAATATTGAACTAATCATACACTATAAATTTCTAATATAAATAATATCACAATTACCACAATTTTAAGACAGGTTTTACTTATTTGCACATTAGATATTTGGTTCTATCTTGGCTTAATAATTGCTATATATTTTTCTACATCTGCACTTAAAGTAATTAAATTATTTACACATTTTTTAAATAGCTTTAAATTAATAAAGAATACATAATGATTGGAAAATATATGCTAATAGGAGAGAACAAAAACAAAATATTATTTATGTTATATATACTGAAAATAGGATTATAAAAATGCTAGATATGCAAATGATAAATGAAATTAAGTTTCAATTTATCAATCTCTTCAATCTTGGATTGTGTTTGGTAGTATGTCTAAAACTTATGGTTAAAATTCAAGGTTTGTAGATTTTCTCCTGCAGTTTTCTTGAAGTTTAAAGTTTTGTATTTGACATAAAAACCTACAAAAATGTTTGTTAATTTTTAGTGAAAGGTATAAGATGTATAAGTTCAGTTTTTGCATGTAGGCCTGCAATTACCACCCCCTATCATTTTTTGTAACTAATGAGAATTTATTTTTAAGTCAGATAAATAGTTGAATCACAGGTGTACTGAAAAATAGTAGAGAAAGTGACCTTATAACTCATCTAATGAAACGCCTTCATTTTAGTGACAGGATCTTACTCTAGAGATGGAAGATTACCTAGTATCACCTAAGTAATTTTAACAGCAAAAATTGAAACCCAGATGTTATTTATTTTTATTCAGAAATAAGTTAGAAACATTTCTGGAAGATTTCATTATGTCTCTGGATTGTGCACAGTGTATTCTTCAAAGTCCAAACAGTTCAGATTTTCTGTAAAATAACTGCCAGCATGCATAAAAAACTACTCTTGCATGTAGTTACTTTGACTTTCATCAGTAACACATTTTGTTATATTTGTTGTATTTACCTATTTTATTTTATTTTCTCTCTTTTTTAAGTTGGCAATGGATCTTTATTTTATTTATTTATGAGGTGATGAAAATTGAACCCAGTGTCTCTCAGGTGCTAGGCCACTGAACCATAACCCCAGTTCCTACCTATTTTGTTTTTGAGGCTAAAATTTTTATTTGATTTGATTTATTTCTTAATTTTCAGCACTTGCAGAATATTTAAATTCTCTTTCTATCTCTGACTCTCCCTCTCATTCTCTCTCTCTGTCTCTCTCTTTTCTCTGTGTCTCTTTCTCTGTCTCTCTCTCCCCCCACCTTCACTCCATATATGCATATATGAATACCACAGAAGATAACTGAATTCACATTGTTTCACTACAACTCTTTTAGTCTGAGAATGACTACTATCAGAAAAACTCAGTTTTAAACCAAGTAGCCAGAAAAAAGGAAGCACAAATGGACCTTTGAAATAAGAACACACACACACACACACACACACACACACACACGGGCACACGCAATATAACATTTATGCCTCTATACTATCTATTTAGATAGACGTATCTAGATTAAAAATTACCATGTTTTTGAAATACTGATATTAAAAACAAAGAATGTGAAAAAATAAAATATAAATCAAGGTACTAAGTAAAATAAATATTTTATCTCACATTTCTGTTAGAAGTTAAAAGTTGAATCCTGGTTTCACTGGTCTAAAATCAAGGCTTCAGCAGGACTATGATTCTTTGGGAAGGTACTGGTGAAAATTTATCTCCTTATCTTTTCCATCTTCTAGAACTTCCCCACATTCCTTGACTGATAGTCACTTCCAACCCTAAAGTTAGCAGTTACCTAGTGAATCTTCGTAACATCCACATTCCTCTGATACTGACTCTTATTTTCCTGCTGCTTCTACTTTTAAAGATCCCATTAAGATTACATTGGTGAAATATGATTGGTCAAAAAATATATGAAAAAATGTTCAACAAACTCTAGCAATTTGAGAAATGTAAATCAAAACTACACTGAGTTATGATCTCACTCTGGTGAGAATGGCAATTTTCAAGAATACAAGTAAAAATAAATGTTGGCAAGGATGTGGGGGAAAAAGCCCACTTACACATGACTGGTAGGATTGAAAACTGGTAAAACCACTCTGGAAAGCAGTATGGAGATTCCTCAGAAAACTTGGAATGTAACCACCATTTGACCCGGTTATCCCACTCCTTGGTATATTTGTAAAGTATTATAGTATGCTTAATATCAGCATACTGATATAATGACAGAGCCATATCAATGTTTATAGCAGCTCAATTCACAATTGCTAAGCTATGAAACCAACCTAGGTACCCTTCAACAGATGAATGGATAAAGAAAATGTGGCATATTTATACAAAGAAATATTACCCAGCCATAAAAGAAGAATGAAATTATGGCATTTGCTGGTAAATCAATGGAATTGGGGAATATCATAAGTGAAATAAGCCAGTCTCCCAAAACCAAAGGCTGAATGTTCTCTCTGCCATCTGGATGGGAACCCATGGCAAGGGGAGGTGGGAAAGGCATAAATAGATGTCCATTGGATTTGACAAAGGGGAATGAAGGGAAGGGAGGAGAAGGGAAATGAGAAGGACAGTAGAATGAATGAGACATAACTTTCCTATGTTCACATACAAATACACAACCAGTGTAACACCACATCATGTACAACCACAAGAGTGAGAAGTTACATTCTATGTATATGTAATATGTCAAAATATACCCTACCATCATATATATCTAAAAAAATATATAAATAAATAAGATTACATTGGCACCAATATATAATCCAATACAATCTATTTTGAAATCAATTGGCTACCATATTTCTGTCTGTACTCTTAATTTTCCTTTGCCATCTAACCTAATCTATTCACAGGTTCCAAGTATTTTTGACGTGAACATCATTTGGCCCATTTTCCTGCCTACCATAATTATGATGCCTTAAATTCCAAAATGTTACTGTTAGTATCATTAAATAAATGAATAAGTAGTATCATTTCTGTTGATCAACAAGCTAACAAAAATATTAGTATACCTTTAAATTTCTATTTTCCCTCATTGCTTTGAATAAAGATTCAAGACTATGTTGAATAGGAGGTGTGAGAGTAGATATCCTCATCTTGTTTTTGTGTTTACAGGAAATGCTTTCCATTTTTCTTCATTCAATATAATTAATGTTAGCCTTGGATTTTTCATATATATTTTTAATGATGTTGAGGTAAGTTCCTCCTATCCCTAGTTTTCTCTGTGTTTTTAACATAAATGGTTGCTGGATTGAGATAATCACGTGATTCTTGTCCTTAAATATATCTACATGTGGACTATTACTTTTATTGATTTGTATATTTTGAAGTAAACTAGCATCCCTGGTGTAGAACCCACATGATCATAGTGTATAATCTTATTAATGTGTTTTTTTTTTAATGGAAAAGTAGGAGTTTACATTTAAACTGCTACTAGACATGCAGGAAAAATAAAGAAAAATGTTCAGATAGCTAGCTGCATACAAACATATCTATACTGAACATAGACACTTAAGTGTTGGGTGTTTTTAAATACTGTTTGCCAATAGTTTATTTGAACAATTTTGAATCAATGTTCATTAGAGATATTGACCTGATGTTTTCTTTTTTAATGTCTTTGGTATTGGTATCAAGGTAATACTGGTCTCATGGAATGAATTTGGCAATATTACCTCCCTTTATATTTCATGAAATAATTTGAGGATTAACACTAGTTCATCTTTAGAGATCTGGTAAAACTTGGCTGATAATCCATCTGTTTTGGGGCTTTTCTTTTTTGGAAGGCTTTAAATAGTTGCTTCAATCTCATTGTTTGATATTGGTCTAAATTTTTTACATCCTTATGGTTCACACATTGGGTAGCTCATATATGTCCAGAAATTTGTTAATTTCCACTATATTTTCCAGTTTATTGGAGTATAGATTTTCAAAATAGTTTCTAACTATTCCCTGGATTTCAGAAGTGATAATATAGCCTTTTCATCTTGAATTTTGTTCATTTGGGCATTCTCTTTCTTTAGTTAGTTTGGCTGTTTATCCGTTTATCTTTTAAAAGAACTAACTCTGTTACATTGCTCTTCTTCATTATTTTTGTTATTCTTCATTTCATTGATTTTGGCTGTATTTTATACTTTCTACTGATTTTGGAATTGCCTTCATCTTCCTTTCCTAGGGTAATGAGATGCAATATTAGGTAAAGTATTTGGAATATTTCTGTTTTTTAATGTCAATAGTCAATGCTATAAACTTTCCTCTTAGAACTGACTTCATACTCTTCAAACTGTACCAGATATATTTTTTTTTATTTTTCTCTCCGTTCTCACTAGTTTCTAATATATTTTAAATTTCTCCTCTGATTTATTGCTAATGACAAGATCCTATATGTAGAAGATCCAAATATCTCTTCCAGATCACTTCTAGAGTTTATAAACTCATCAAAATAGCATCATACAAGAGCAACATACATAAATCAATGGTTTTCCTATAATGCAATAATTAATAAACTGAAGAGAAATCATGAAAACTATGTCATTCATAATAACATCAAAAAATAATGGGAATAAATCTAACCAAGGAGATGAATGTCCTCTACCATAGCACCCTGAAGAAAGAAACTGAAAAATAATTTAGAAAATGAAAAGACCTCTCATGTTCTTGTACAGGCAGAACTAATATTATCAAAATAACCATACTACCAAAAGGATTACACAGATTAAATGCAATCCCCTTTTTCAAAACAAAAAATGACATTCTTCACAGAAATTTTTTTAAAAAGTCATCCTTAAATTCATTTGGAAAAATAAAAGATCTCCAAAGCTATCTTGAGCAAGAAAATTGATACTGGAAGCATTTTAATACCTGATCTCCAATTATACAATTTATACTACAGAGCTACCACAACAAAAAAAAAAGCATGGTATTGGTATCAAAATGCTATGAATATCCAATAGATTAGAATAAATGACACAATGAAAAATTCACATACTTACAGTCATCTGATACTCAACAGAGGTGCCAGAAACATACGCTGGAGAAAAGACGGACTATTTTTTTAAATGGTGCTCGGAATCTGGATATCCTTATGTGGAATGGAACTAGTTCCTATATCTTATCCTACACAGAAGTCAACCAAAAGTGTGACATACACCTATGAATCAGATCAGAAACTTTACAACCACTAAAAGAAAATAGAGGATCAACACTTTAACATATAGACACAGGCACCAACTTCCTTAACAAGACCTCGAAAACTCAGGAAATATAGATAGACAAAGATCAAACAAGTGGGGCAGAATCAAATTAAAAGACTTCCGACCAGCAAAGGAAACAATAGTGTGAAGTGAGAGCCTACAGAATGGGAGAAAATCTTTGCTAGCTATTCCTCAGATGAGATTAATATCCAGACTATGGAAAGAATTCAAAAATTTTAACACCAAAAACCCAAAACAACACAATAAATAAATAGGAAAAATAACTAAACAGACATTTCTCAAAATAACAAGTACAAATGACTAACAAATGTATGTAGATAATAAATCTAGACATCTACAAATAAATACACACACATACACATATACACATTTTCAGCAATTATGGAAATGCAAATCAAAACTATATTGAAATTTCATCTCACTCCAGGTTTACTGGCAATCATCAGAAATAGAAATTATAATGAAGACTGGTGAGGATATGGGGGGAAAGATAGACTCATTCATTGTTTTGGGGACTAAAAAAGAGCAATCACTTTGGGAAGCAGTATGGAGATGCCTCCAAAAATCAAGAATGGAATCACTATCTCACTCAGCTATCCCATTCCCTGGTATTTATCCCAAAGTACTAAAATTGTTATTCTATGGCGATACAGGCACACCAATGCTGATAGCAGAACAATCCACAACATTCAAGTTATGGAACCAATCTGGGTGCTGGGTGCTCCTTAATAGATGAATGGACATAGAAATATGGTATATATACACAATGGAGTTTTAAAGAAGTTTGAACGTATGATATTTGCTCATAAATTGATGGAATTGCAGAATGAGCTACTGGAGAGAAATAAGCCAGACCCAGTAAGTCAAAGGTCAAATATTTTCTCTCATATGCAGAAATTAAAGCAAAATAAGGAGGAAAAAAATTAGAAAGCAGGGGGCAATCCCATGAAAGGAGGAAGGGGATAGAGGAAATGGGAGACAGAATGGAAAAAGGGAAGAACTATGGAATGAAATAGACCAAATTATGCTATGTTCATATATGAATACACTGCAGCAAATTTCACATTTGTGTGTGTGTGTGTGTGTGTGTGTGACCAATTTCAAAAGAGTATAAATAAATAGAAAGAAAACTGTTAGAGTAAATACAGGGGAAGGAAAAGAGGGAAAGAGGAAGGACTAGGACTGAAATGGAGCAAATTAAATTCCATGCATGTATGATTATGTTAAAATAAATCCTAATTTTATATATACCTATAATGAACTAATAAAACATAAAAATGTTAGTAGTTTTTCTGCTACTCATTATTTCCAATATACTTACGTATGCCATTAAAAGATGGATTTATTGAAATTTAGATATGTGGTAACTATGTTCAAGTTTATATCTTGATCCATAAAAATACCTTCACCAGTACTTTATGATTAGATTTGGTAAACATTAAGTAATGGTTTGTTCATTGTATTTGTTATTATAATACTGTCCTTTCTATGTTGGATTATACCTTTCTTACTTTCCTAATAAATGTCTCTTAAATACCCAATCTTATTTCAAGATCATTTATATCAAATCTAAAAAAATCAATACAGTAAAGCATATAAAATTTGCCTCATTGAATGTAGACAACAAAATGGGCACATAAAAATATTCTTTTAATTTTTCAAGGAAAGAGTTGTAGCTGAACAGGTAAAATATTGCTAAAAATTCCCTTTTATTAAGTTGATATTAATACAGTTCTCAATTGATTTTTGTTAACTTATTCTTGCCTAATATTCAATAAATACTTTGAAGCTGAAATGTCATTACAAATGGGCTCTAACTAGTTTTAAGGTAGCCTTTACCATGGAAGAACTCTTTGCAGTGTTCTTACAGAAAAAAAGACATGACAATAGTTCTTTTTCAACATATCTTTGTTATTTTAATCCACATTTTGCTGACTCAAACTGGTTGAAATCCAAGTCAGACCATTCAGTGAGCTATTTCTATTAATAGCTTCCATTATATGATCCAGGTGAAAGGAGTGATTAAAATAACTCCATGAACACCATAATTTCATGTACAATTCTTGCTAAGTGGGACATGTCAAAATTATTTTCTTCCATAAAGCAAGCAACACTCAGGTGAGACGTCCTAGATTTTAAGAAAATAGTGATATCAAAGAATTCTTTTTCCCTTTTCAGTGAGAAATCTTGTGTTTTTTTATTCTACAGATTATTATCATTAAAACATGACTACCAGTGAAAATTTTTAAAAATAACCACATTATTTGAAAATTCATTTAACTTTTAAAAAATCAATCTTAATGACTAGAACTTTGATCAATGATCTATGAAGACTGTGCCAGCTCAAAAAGTGCAATTTATCTTAAATTAAAATGCTCCCTTATTTGACAAGACACCACAATATTCTATATCATGCCATGAATTATATGGGTGTACTTGTCAGTATAAATTTTCTGGCAATAGCAATAAAGAATTCTATCATTCATTTTATTGTTAGAGAGAATCATTGTTTTTTTATTCACAATAGCATCGCATTTCCATTACTTCTTACAAATGCCTTGGCAATGCTTCAAAATGAGTGTTATTACAAAATATTCTATTACAGCATGGCAAATATATGACTTTCTTTTCCATTATGTTCACGGTTCTCCAAAGAGGACTTTACTTTGATTATGCTGATCTACTGTCAAGTGAGAAAAACTGACTTTCAGATTTTGCCTTGCTGAAAGATTGAATGAGTTTTTCCTGGAAGGTCTCTCCTACACTGGATTGCATTGTCATACTGAAGATTTTGTTACTGACTTCACTTTGTTTTCACTTTAGCCCTCAAAGGTCAAGCATTTTGGGGAAGGTATCAATGCCTAGACACACAGTATCATGTTTAGAAGTCAAGGATAATTAGCATGTAATACATATTTGAGTAAAATAAGAATACTACATTCAGTCATTTTTAATTATCAACTAATTTTTAATCACCACCAAGAAACACAAAGCACCTTTACTCATTGAGTTTACACTTTCAATTGTTAACAATAGTAATACTGAGTGTTGTTTAGCAAGTGCTTGTCAGCACTCAAAAACATACAATATCTATAAATGTGTTAGAAGTTTTTACTAAACCCTATTAAAAATGTTATTAATTCTAAAAAGCTAAGTTTAGAATATAATTCTGCCCATAGGAGTCATTTTGGATAACTGTCATAAAATGTATTTATATTAGGACATAATTCATGCTATTAATATTACATATGATTTTATTTCCTTATTGAGTTTTGAATGAATCTTTGAAAACATAACAAAAATGAAAATAGCAGTTTTTTAAAATTTTCGTGTGAGAAAAAATGTGACAAAAGTGTAAATAAGAATTAAGAAGGTATTTGAGTACATATATTTCATAAGATCTCTGATTTTTGATTTCTTAGCTTTGCTTAGGAAATAATAGATAATTTGTTATTGGCCTATAATTTGTCAAGAAACTGTTGTAAAGGTTTCATAGATGGATCTTTCATAGATTATATTATCAAAACGATTTCATGACATTGATTTTGATTAATTGCCTTTAAAAAATGAACAAAGAATAAAACAACTGGAATTTCATATTCTGGGTATCATTTGCTGAGTCTGACCACAGGAATCTTTTAAGATTGATTTTATGCTGCTTGAAATTCAAGTGTAGTAGAGTAATTTATTTTCCTTTAAGTTAAATTTCTTCCTGTTTGCTTACTTTCTGATTTTAAACATATTTTAAGTTTCTTAGATGTTATTCTTGGTGCCTTTTCCTTTCATGGAATTGGATGTTCTTCAATACGGATAACACTTTTTCCTAGAGTTTCCTTTGTATTTTATATTCAGTGCTTTTTCTGGTGGAATTAACTTTCTTCCATGATTTGTCAAGGATTTAAGAAACATTGTCATAAATAGAAAAATTCCTAAACAAGTGAAGATTTAATTTTTTCTATCAAGGTTCGGAACTCATATTCAAATTATGGAAACCTTTAAGAATTTGGTTGTTTTGAGGCAGTTGAGTCTTTCAGGCTAATCTTTCACTGTTGAAACTTGTTTTATGAGGCTCTCTGATTCTTTCTCTGTTATTATCTCCCTTCTAGGAAATATCTCAAAATAGCAGACACACAAATCATCAAACTAATCCCAACCTACTTCTCAAATTAATTTCTTTTTCAGTTGTTTTTTTTTTTTTTTTTAATGTTGTTTGTTCTGTGGAGGTCCTCTCTGCCACATTCTGAGTGGAGGAGAAAAGGGTTAACTGCCGGAGGAGGATGTTGGCTGTATATCACTCAATTACCCAAAAAACTTATCTACTCAATAAACACACAATAGCCAGTACTCTTTTTAAATGAGGGGGCATGACAGGTATGACCATACCAGCTCTGGCCTCTTACAACAACTCCTCCAACTCTCTTTTATTTATAATATACAGGTAAAGGGGCCAGGACTGGGAGGAGCTTCTTCTGTGATGGACAGGATAGGGTGGAGTGAGGGGAACCATTGTCTTAAGGGGAAAATTCCAGAAGGAGACAGGGAACCACTCCCACACTGAGTCACATGCCTCCCAGCAGTTCCTAGAAGCCAGGCTTCTGTGTCCCATGGCTCAACCTAGTATGATTATGCTAAATAAGAATGGCTTCCACATTGTTCTAATTTGTTATACATAACAGTAGAATGCATTTATACTTTTTCATAGATCATACAGATATGGAGTATATTCTTCCATTTTTCTAAATATAATATTGAAGTATCACATCTATCATATCAGTCATGCAGTCATATATGTACATAAACTAAAGTCTATTATGGTCTGAGTGCAGCAGAAAAAATATGCATATTAATATGATGGTCATTTTAATTTTTCTCTATTACACAGATGCATACTTTATTCATAAATTCAATACATACATTGTCCAATCATTATTAGCAAACATTATGGAATATCTGGGGGACAAAGTTGGCTATAGTGGAGATTACATTCTACTAATGAGAGATGGTAAATAAACAAGGAAATGTGGTGGATTTGGTGAAGATAATCACTTTGAAAAAAGACATACAGTGTCAGAACCTGGTCATCAGTAAGCTTAAGGTTCTACATGCAGTCAGAGATCAGGAAAAGTGTTGTAAAAGGGTCAGTCTGGAGTAATATGAGAAAACAGCTATCAGAATATCTCTGCAGAAAAAAACTTTAGGAAGAAAAATAGTAAAAGCTAAAGCCTGCAGGTAAGAACATGGCTGCTCTATAATATGCCCATTCCAGATGGAGTGGTGAATAGGAAAAGGAGTGGCAGATGAGATCAGAGAGGAAACTTGGGACTAAATGGTTTGGGATCATACAAGCCTCAGCTGGAAATTTGGACTGGATTTCACTCTTCATGGAAAGACATGAGAGGTTTTGACATAAAGAAGTGCAGTCTCTAACTTAATAGATTAGCAGGGCCATGTAGCAGCTGTGTGGAGAATTCATTCATTCTTCTTTTCTCCACTTTTCATAGAGCATCTGCTCTTTATCATGCACTGGAGATGAAATTAAAATCAAGACATTCTGCACACCCTCAAAACTCACTATTTCTTTTCTTTTCTTTTTCTACCCTTGGAGTTTACTTTCTCAACTCAGTTTTCATTAGATCTACCTCTTCTTTTTTTTTTTCATTCTAGGTCTAATAATCTTTAGTAATATGATTCTTCTTTCTTATCATTCCGTCTTGTAGATATTTTACCCTTCAGAATGCCCACATCTCTTTCCCAAGATTGGAGACATGAGTCATTATTCTTGTAACCCATTTAAGTAAAACAAAAATTGTACAGTTTTCAATTTGTGATCTTCAGTCTTGAATTTTATCAAAACTTTCTCTGTCTTAAACTTTTAACTCCATACTTATTATGAGAATAGCTTCATCCACATGTTTTTTTTAGTGGATTTAAACTACGAATTAGAGATGCAGAACAGCAAGACCAGCAAAGAGTCAAATCCTTGCTTTCTTTGTAATACAGGATAACACTAAATTGGAGGGGTGATACTACAGATGACATGAAGAGTGACTCATTTTGCTTTTGAGTAGCCATCTCTACATTATTCAAGGAGTTTTATATTTTGCAACTCTATTCAACAAATGAAGGGTCAGAAAAAGGAAATTAAGTGGAAGGGGAATATTCTTGTGACATCCTTCCATAATATAGAACTCTTCTGCAGGATAAGGAGGTTAATTGTTCATATCTCCTACCATGTTCCAAGGAGGACCACAGGGTATTCATCCAAGACACAGATAAAACTATGACTGAAACTTGCCTAGGTCTCACTCATATATACATATGCAAGGTGGTCAGGACCACATGATAAATCTGTTCTCCTGCACTCAGAAAGCATTTACTACTTTTTATTTTCAATTTCAATTCCAGGCCAGGATTTCACTATTTCTTACCTATTACTAATATCGATTCTCTTGTGATTCCCATAACTAAAAACTTCCTTCTATTACAAATCATTCTTCCTATTAACCTGAGGGCAAACTTATATAAAGATGAAATTTGAGGATAAAACTCTCCATCTGATAAAAATCTATTTAATGGTTTTGCATTGCTTTTGGAATGAAGTAACACCTCCATATTTTTAAAGGATTTTTCAATCTTACCCTGAACTATTTTTCTAATCATTTCCAAGCAAGAATGTTTTTCTAGTTAATCTGATTGCTTTCATCACTTCCTGAGGATTCATTGTAAATTGGCACTTTTATTTATACTACTTCTCGCCTACAGTAGTTTTGCAACAAAGATCCATCATAAATGATTTCTTCTTCACCTTTTCTTCTTTGGACATTTATAAATGAACTTTCCTATTGTTGACATTTACTTTCCAAGTGTATAGGATAATTATGTCCTTCATATTATGTATTACTATTTGTTTATCTTATTGGTAAATTAAATACATATATAACGTCTATACTTTATAAAACACAGGCATCATGCCCATTATTTTCATCTTGTTCTAGTACATAGACTACACTAAACAAAAATGCATTCAGGTGATTTACTACCAGTTCCAAATTTTGGGAATAATTGCCACTGCTAAATTTCTTCCAGATTAAGTTTTATGATCAAGAGAAGAGCCTGTGTTAGATAGCTATGAACACAGAAATACTGTATATGTTCTTATTCACTATGTGTAATAACCACATTTATTTCAAAATTGTTAATTCACCCATGATTTATATTTCCTTTCTTCATCCAAACTAGATAAAGGCTAGATTGCTAATCTGATTTTTAGGTCATTGTGATATGATACTATCATTTTGACAAACTAAAAAGATACATATGGAAATAGTATTTTATTGGTTTTGTCTTTATCTTTAAGGAGTAGTTATAATTCTTATGTGGGTTCTCCAGAGCAAATAGCATTTGATTTAAGGTAATCTCAGGATGCTTACATGAAAGGACAAGAAGAAATAGGGGAAAAGGTATAGATGAAGAATAGAACACATTATTTTTCAGTTAACTCTCTGTGCAACTAGGAAACTACCATGAAGAGAAAATCGGAATGGTCTCTATGAATGAAGAAAGGCTGGGGCATTTATTCACTAACTTACATCCTTTATTGGATGAAGAGTGTGTTAGGGTGACTACATTTTCAAAAGTTGGAAGGTATGGCTGAATAGGTTCCCAGATATTTCAAGGCCTAAAGGGCAGAACAATCTGAATGATGCTGAGATTATGGCATCAGGAACCACAGGAGTTATTCATGGCATCTTTAGCTAACCTGAAGGGTGACTCAGGAGATGTGTTGTGGTTATCTGTAGCACGGGTTCTCAATCTACTCACTTTTTTTTTTTTTTTAGGTAGTGTTTACATGTATTAATATATTACCAAATTTTTGGTACCCAATTTCTTAATAATTCTACTTTGGTACCATAGTGTGTTACTACTCCGATTACAGGCACTGCTGCATTCAGGAAGCACTGAGTCATTTTAGTCATAAGCTCTATTTATAGTTGTTTTGTTAGGGACTATTACTATTTGTTTCTGAGCTTCTGAAGAACTATTGGCTCATGTTTTCACTAGGTGTCTTGTAATTTCTAACAAATCACCATGGCCAACTGTGGTAGTAGTAGACATATGCTGGGTAGTGTCATCCAGTGTGTGCTTCCTATAAAACTGAGAGAGAGAGAGAAAGAGAGAGAGAGAGAGAGAGAGAAACATTGATTTTTGTATTCAATCCTTTGGGTTTTTACCTCCGTAGGCACCACCCCCACCACCCTCAGTCTCTATGAACATTAGTTTTAAAGGAGAGGGAGTTTTCTTTGTTTTGGTCCCTCCTGTATCCCAGCATGTAGGGTATATATTAGGTATTATTTTTGAATGAACAAAGGACTGTCTTACATAATTTTTACTGAAATAACTTTTAGCTTTTTTGATCACAGTCCTCTGTCTCCCCCTGGACCCAAACATTAATATACGTGGGGAGGAATGATGAAAGAACAGGGCGTGCCAAAACACAAATGAGAGTGAGACGCATTATAGCATTTGAACTCTGAAATTTGCCACTTTAGCAATGGCATTATAATGAAGATAGTTGGTCCCTCTTTTTATGAGCTGAAATCTCTTTCTGCAGATTCCAGTCCTGAACAGGTAAATTAATCACAGTTGGGCTATTGCAGTAAATGGCCAGATACATCAAATACATCTGAATTCCAGTGGTAGTCACTGGTGAGTGCAAATCAAATATACCGCATGCCAACCACATTTAATATTTATTTATTTATTTCTATACTTTCTGGCTCTGCTGCTTTATAATAAAAAGTAGCAATATGCCTTTGTCAAAAAATATCAAAATACCTTCTTCACAAATTAGTCCATCCCACTATAAATGAAACCATGCATTGTATTCTGAGGATCAGTGCAACTTCTGAAATTTTCTGCACAAGAAAAAACATGACCAAGCAGATATTATATTTTTCCAAGTACACTTCACTGAAAAATAACATCCACTTATTAAACTTCAACTTATATATGTTACACTTTATAATATTTCCCTTAAATATTTTTTGGAAAGTTTATCAACAAATAAAGAGTAAAGGAGTATTATTTGATCCTTATAAATTAATTGATAATATAAAAATTTCAATCAAAAATGTCATTTAAGAAAACATGAATTTTATATGCTGAAAGAACAGTAAGGTTCTCTGTTTGCTAATTTTAAAGTTTAGTTTTTTAATTATAACACTATCTCCTTGGTTTTTGTTAAAATTACCTTTAAATTTTATAGAAATGGATAATAGATGGATGGTTTCCATTGTGGAGAGGAGGAAGGTGGGTGTGGCTATAAAAGGCAAGAGGATGTATCTTGGTGGTCTTGGCACTGTTTTGTATTTTCACTGTAATATACAACTTCTGTGATCCACAATATGGAAGTTCCTCAGTACAGCTAAAAACAGATGCACCATATGATCCATTGATCCTTGGTCCTACTTCTGGTTATACACAAAGGGAATGAAATCAGCAAACTGAAAAGATACCAGCATGCCCATGTTTATTGCAGAACTGTTACAATCAGCCTTGGTACCCATCAGTAGACGAATGGGTAAATAAAATGTGAAATGTCTATACAATAGGGTCTTGTTGAGCCATAAAGAAAAATGAAAATGAAAATGAAATCCTATAGTTTGAAGAAAAATGCATGTAACTGGAAGACATTATCTTAAGTGAAGTAAACTAGAAACAGAAAGAAAAAAAGCACATGTTCTCTCTCACATGTGGAATCTAAAAAAATTTGACTTTAAAAGTAAAAAGATGATTACTAGAGCTTGGGAATGATCTTGGGAAGTGGCAAAAGGGAGGTTCCCTGATTTGCATGGATATATGGAATATACTGAATCACATTAATATGTACAATTATTACACATTAATAGAAAATTAAAGATACTAATTTTGCAATATATTATGATTACTTAAAACTTAGTTAAGAGTACTTGGGGTCTTTATTATTTCTTATAATTGTGGGTAAATCTGCAAGTATCTCAAATAAAATATCTAATTTAAAAAATTGTACATTTTTAAATTTGGCATCAACTTAGAATTAAGACACAGAATAAGTTCATTTATTCTGGAAATAATTAAAAATCACATCCAGTGTATTAAAATTATTATGAAGGTAAATACTTGGGAAAATAATGAATTTATTTCTGGAGCTCAAGAAAATTTACACTACATACATGTGTGATTAACAAGAATGATATGGATGTACATCATGCACAACCATAGAAATAAAAATTTGTACCCTATATAAGTACAATGAATCAAAATGAAATCTGTAAAAATAAAAAAAAATAAAAAAAGAAAATTTACAATAAGAATATACTCAAATTTGTTGACATTATAATAGGAAGCTTGACATTTTCATTATTTGTCCGTGACTTCCTATTTCCCTTTTAGTTTAGCTATAACTTTAGTTATAAATCTCATGTTAGGTCTCTAGATATTTAGGGTTTTTTTAATGTGTCTATAAATAGAAATGCAACTTTGATATTTTATTCTTCTTTTCTTCTGTTGTAAATCTAGGGTGATAACGATAAGAAAGGTAATAATGTTAATATTTCTATAATAGACCTATGCTTTAATTTCTAATATTAAAATGTCATTTCTGATATTCACACACTAACCAGTGGAATATCTTCTATGACTAATTAATTCCTCTGTAAAAGGTAGTGATGGTCATGGATCGTCTCCACTATCTCTTCTGAATTCAAATATTATGACTCAAAGTCAATTTCTTGGATAATTTTTCAAATGCATCATGATTCCCACAAAGAGTAAATGGAGCCAGAATGCACAAAACAGGTGTAATTCACAAGTGGTCAGAAACACTCCTGGATAAGATGTATATGGAGAAAACAGGACCCACTGTTTTAAAACATCTTGAAAATCAAAATGCCATACTTATCTGAGTTACAGGTTATCTATGATATCCTGGAAGCAATTACTGTTGGGTAATGGCATGACATTCACATTTTCATAGAGAAAAGTTTTCATCTTAATTAAGAAGCATATAACAGAATTACATATCTGACACTTTTATGTGTGTGTGTGTATATATATATGTATATATACATATATAGTTGTGTGTGTGTGTGTGTGTGTCTTAATATAACAATTGAATTATTACTTCTCATTGCACTAGGTTTTGTTTTCAGGACTGAATATTTTCATCATTTGTGTGAAGAAAGAACTAAAACAAGTAGTATTTTCATTTAGAATCTAGAACGAATCATTTTCAGAAGGAAAAAAAAATGAGCTACATTTTGAAATGAGGAGATGTGCAACACATTTTGAAAGAGCCTGAAGTTCTCATTCATATTCCTAAAGTGTAAGCTCCCTTTGCCACCTTGTTCATTGAAAATGATTTTGAAGATCTACTGGTCTTGAGACATTTTAGATTAGGTCCTTTCCATGTCAAGTACTTACCTGCTGAAATGACTACTTTTTTCATTATATTTTCCCCCTTGTTTTCATTGTGTCTCATGTCCAAAGTACTCTGAGTTTTCAAAAAGCTTCATATGCTGTAACGACCCAACTTATGCTCTCCTCTCTTCAACCATTTTAAGAATGACAGGACAGAATAAAGCTTCATCCTCAGGTTTTGATTTTGATTTTTTTTTCTGCCAAGAATGCTATTTATTCCAGATATACCATCCTTAGTATAACCTCCTCCCTAGACAATGATAATCTATAGGACACAGAGATCAATATCAATTAGCCTCAATTCACAAGTGAATAACAAATAGTAAGCCTTAACACATAAAATGGCAAACCTATCTAAGACTTTATAGGTATCAACAGTTTGAAGAAATGGATGAAAAGTTTCTTTATTGTTTAATCATATAGGAATTCTTTATTGTTTAATAATAACTGTATCTTTCTTGATTAACAAATTACTTTTGTGCACTATGTACTTCAGTCTATGAGTGAACAGAAATGTATAAAAAAGCAGGACAGCTACAATCCTGGAAATACCACAATTTACTAGTTGGAAAGGGAAAAGCTGACATTTTCCAAGTAACCTAAAATGATCTAAAGAAGGTATACCTTTAAGCAGTCTGTGTAGATGAAGTAATTTACTATTTCATTTTGTCTTTAAACAACCATGTTCTTAAGAAAGCCCAATTTTATGAGGGTAATATTGTCCAAAGTGTGAAACATAATCTTATTTAATCCAAATATATTTAATTGAAAAAATTTATTATTTTGCCATTAAAATATTTTAAGTGTCTGGCCATCAGTTTATTGGTCTGATTAACACTAAATATGAAACATTAAAATTTTGTAATAGAAAGAACCAAAGGAAGGAAGACTATTTTTAAAGACAAATAAATAAGGGCTGAGAATATAGCTCAGTGATAAAGCTCTTCCCTAACATGATCCTGGATTCAATCTCCATCATCACAAAGAAAGAAAATAAATAAATAAGCAAACAAATCATACATTACATTAAAATAGGGCAAGCTGCAAATGAAGTTTGATTTAATGTTCTGTAATTAAATAAGTTTTACTGGATGTCAAATATTACAAATTTGGACTGTCTGGAAATGTAGCCCAGTTTATGACCTAATTACTCATTTCATTTACTTAAACATAAAAATATTAAACTCTTTTCTTCTAAGACTATTCAAAGTAGTAGTATAATTTGAAAAGCATCATGATTTCTTGAATTTTGAGAGCACCTACTTATGGAGCAGATTAATTACAAAAGATAAGAGGCAACATTTTCTGGATGTGAAGCTGTGGGAAGTCCAACCCTATTCACAGCTGAAAATTAATATTATCTAGAACTCATACTGATGTAATCATGTTGAACTTGCCACTCCAAGCATGGTGCAAAGATGTGCATATTTTCATATGTAGAAGATGCAGAAAATTCCTATTAGTTATTTTAAATTTTAGTTTCTTTAGAAATATATAGTGAAAGAAATAAAGATTTGCTGATGTAAAAAAACATGCTTTGAACAATAGATTTTCTTTGAGCAAAGGTAACAACTAAGAAGTTCATAAATCTTTTGGGCTATTTCTAGAATTTTTCAGCTTGATAAATTTTTAGCACTCAAGTACAAACATACCAGCCATGGTCCATAGTCAAGTTAAATAGGTATGATATAAGCATCCTCAATATAAACAAGAAGTGTTGCCAATAATTATTGATTCAAATTTGATTTTTCATTTTGTGTCTACAACTACCTTCCTTCTAACCTAGCTCTAAGTAATTGTATTGTTATGACCAGGAATTACTGTGAATACCCAGACCATATATTCTTTTTCTTGTTTTCTTCTTTGGAACATGAATGGAACTCTCTATATTCTGCAACACCTGTTAAGTGTGTGATGTGAGTTCAATTCCAGTGAAATGTAAAGGATGCTGGATCCCATACATAATTTTACTTAATTGAAGAGCTACTTACTTGCCAACTAAGCAAATACTCCTTGATCTTAAGTCCAAGTATTTGTTTTGGGAATAAGAAACTCATACAACAGTCAATTCATAGAAAGCATCATACAGCAATCATAAGCATAGTAAGTAATAAATTTCTGTGTAATGCTTAATCAAAAGAATGCATTATACATCAATGATAAGAACAGGAACTTTGTACTTCATGCTTTCTTGCCAGATAGCCATTGTGCACATAATTTATTTGACAATCTTTTCCAACTATCATTCAAGAGAACCTGTATCTTCAAACAACCTAAAATTTCATTTATTTCCCAGCAAGTAAAATCAAATGCCAAAACTGTCAGAACTTGGAAGCAGCTAAGATGTCCTTCAATAACTGAGTGGATAAGTAAACTGTGGTACATCCAGACAATAGGATATTATTCAGTGCTAAAAAGAAATAGATTTCCAAGTCATGAAAAGCCATGGAAGAACTTTAAGTTCACGTTACTAGCTAAAAGAAGTCACTCTGAAAAGTCTACATACTGTATGATTCCTTTACCTCATATGAGGAAAAGGAAAAACTATGGAGAAACTTTTAAAAACATCAGTGGTTGCCAGAAGTTGAGAGGATGGAAGGATGGATAGGCAGAGTGCAGAGGTTTTTTTGAGCAGGGAGACTACATGTCCTTTTACATTTGTCCAAACACATAAAATATACAACTCCAAGAGGGAAGCTGAATGTAAACTGTGGACTTCAGGTGATTATGACTTGTCAATGTAGGTTCATCAACTGTGTCAGTTGTACCACTCTGGTGAGAGATGTCAATGACAGAGATTGCCCATATACAGTATACAGTACATACAGGTATATGGGCAATCTCTGTATCTTTCTTTCAATTTTGCTATGATCCTAAAACTACTCAAAATATTGAAGTACTGAAAAAGTCCATCTGCTTACTTCTGACTAGCTTTAACTAATACTTTCAAAGGCCTGTCTCTTTATTTGGGGGTAGATACAGACCAGAAGCTGCACACCCTCATTTGATTTTTCACAGGTGCTCTCTCTCATATCTGGGTATTTTCTTGTAATTCAAAAACAGTCAGGGAGAATGACTACCAAATGGAAACTTGAAAATAAAATTGGCTTTAAAGTATCACCTGTCTTCTTTCTTGACTAATGTCTTCTTTCATGTTCTAATGTTGTCATTGCCGCAGAAGAAAAGAAAAGTATCAGTGTGTACGTCTGAAATATGACTTCAAGGCCAAGAACTGAAGATTAAATAGATCAATGAACAGGAAGACACCTTGAACAAGGTCACTTGGACTTGATTAAATACATAAAATTGCTTAATACCATTTTGTGAAATTTAATTTATTAAAGTCTTTCCTTTGATCATTATACATAAAAAGTAAAAAAAAAAATACCATGAATACTTTTAATGAAATAATATTAGCATCAGAAGACGGAAAAACTTTCAAGTCTAATTGGTCACTAGTAAACCTTGTTCTCTCTTATAAATAATGCAGTTCCAACCTTGTGACTATATGCAGGACCCTTGGTTACTATTTAATTGCCACACAAAGGAAAGAGATTATCTCTGTCATATTAGAAAACTAGAAACAGCCATTAATTTCTCCCTATTTCCCAACTACTTGAATTCAACTCTCCCTTTTTTCAAACTTATTTTCATTCCTCACTTACTGATTTAGTTCCCATGATAATTGTTTATTACTTGAATATCTGGTATAATTTTCCTTTGAATAACCATACTTCCACTTATACTCAATTACTTTCAAGTCAGTCACTATGACGTTGTCAGCATGATGTTTTTCATATAAAAATGTTATACAGCTTTAAAATCTCAATAGTTTACTATGGCTTCAAAACAAAACTCTGAGTTTCTGGGAAGATTTGTGTGTCTGTGCATGTGAGATTTGTTTATGCCTCTTCCATAATTTCCTCTCCACTTTATGACCCAGTTACGTTAAACATTTGAAGATTGCTTAAATATGTGAATCAATATTTGCTCCTTCCCTTTGACATGGGCCCTAGAACATTTTATTCTTTCTCTCACCCTGGAGAATTCCCATTCATTCTTAATTCAGGTATGTCAGGAAACACATTAACATAGTAGATACAACCTATTCATGTTCTAGGATTCAGTTTCTTATGGACAAAATGAGTTCATATTATTATCAATAAGGGACTACTGATTTCTTTGAGACTACATCTCATGCCATTTCTGGGATGAGAACTGCATAAAGGACAGAGATCAATAACTGATGCAGTCTAAAGAGAAAGCACACATTCATAAGATAGGCAAAGCAACTGTTCAGTTTGGACCTACCTCATATTATATTTGTCCGTAAGCAATTCCTGGAAATATTATAGAGGGAGCCAAATATAACCCACCCTATCCACCATGTCTCGGAATTTACCATCATGCTTAGCATATAGCAGACATTCAGCAGATGTTAAAAATCCAGTAAAAAATAACCTTCTTTAAGATCAATTCCAAGCATGATTTTTTTCTTAGTAAATTACTTGTATATGTTCAGTGTCTGTCTTTGATGAATTCTCATAAATCTTTATTGAGCAACTATATGAAGTAATGAATGAACTTTATTTATGCCATTTGTTTGAAATTTTTCTACATCCCTATTGTAGGGATATCTCTGATGAAACACTTTTTCTAATCATTTTAAATTTTACTATACACCATCATAGGATATTCAAATTAAATATATTCAAAACTAGTGTATTCATGCTAAATATTAATCAGATCTGTATGTATACAAAATATCCATATATCACAAAAATTATAATTCATAAAAATTAAATTAGAACTTTGTATCCCTAATTATTACATTAATAGCTTTAACATGACTTCTATTCATCTGTCTAATACACACCATGACAATTTTATATTGTATACATTCAGTATGCAGTGAATTACTTTTTTTCTATTTTGCTTTTTCACATATATTTAAAAATAATAAAATGAAACGTAACATCCCTACATACCATGATATAAAAGCCTCTCTCTAGCAATGTATTATGCATATACCTCTGAGAGGGAAATTTAATGTTAATTACTAATTTGAGGCTTATTGATATAGTAATTTAATACTAAAATAGAATTTCTTTGCTATCAGATACTTCTATGCTTTTTTCAGATACCATTTTATATTATTATTTAATTTAGAAATTTGTGGTAATTAAAATATTGAATACAGCGGTTGATACAAAATCATCTAATCATGCCAAAAATAAACCAAAAATTCTGAAGACAAACTGCAATATTTTAAAGATATGTTTATATCTTTAAAAAAGAAATTGACTAATTGAGAGAATCTATAGTATCCATAGGATGCTGGTCAGCTCTCTCTATTATATTACTAATAATTGTTTAAAGCAAATATAACATGAGGCAGATCCGAACTGGACAGTTGTTTTTCCTGTCTTATGAATGTGTACTATCTCTTTAGATGGTATAATTTATCAACCACTCTCTTTATGCATTTGAGTACAATTCTCAACCCAGAAATGACCTTGAGATCTAGGCTTAAGGCTATCAATAACCCTTTTTTATCATCATATGAAATTATTCAGTTCATAAAGAAAGTGACTCTTAGGACATGGGTGGTTTATGTCCTAGAAAATATTGTATTTTCCTACTATATTAATGTTGTAAGCATAAGCTATTGAAACTAACTAGGGATAGGTTAAGTGAGATGAAATTTGGTAGACCACACAATACAGAATGCTGATTATATAATCCAGAGTTGAAAGTTACACACCTGCAAATTTGTTGAATCAAGCTATATATATATAAATTTATATTTTTTTTTGAGAAAAAGGAGAAAGAAATTTTATGACTTTGCTAGCACAGGACTCCTGTATGAGAAGCTGTGTCTCTGCCCATCAGATGGAACAGGTGGCTTTTAAAGAGGTGATTCCAAGGCTACCTTCCAAGTGTCCTCTATTGGAGTAGTACTTTACTTCTTGATTTGGGAGATAGTCATTTTTGAGACCTTTTGTTACCATCCCCAAAGTCTGGATTACTTCATTTATATAGTGGGTGTGTACTCAAGGACAGATAAATATGCCTAAAATGGGAAGAAAAGTAATTCCATTTCTCCTGAGATTAGGGAGGGGAAGAGATTAGAGAGGAGCAGAGAGAGAGAGAGAGAGGAAGAGAAAGAGACATGTTCATTCTAAAAATAAATTGCAGTGGCAGAGCAGCAAGGGCTATATTCAAAGCATAAAGTAGACCACTATTATACTTCCCCACTGTCAATTTCTACATTTCATTTCTATGGAAAAATGGGCGAAGACATCTCCAAGCTGCTTATTGCTGAAAGAGGGCAAAATTGGGGGGAAGTAACCCAAAGTCCTTGTTCTCTATCAGGTGAGGTGTGGGCAGTTAAGGGCATTCAGCATCAGAGCAGTTCAGAGGTCCACAGTGGCAGATGGCAGGAGACTGGACAAGGCATACATAGGGCAGGGGTCATGCTAAGGCAACAATGCACAAGACAGCAAAGCACTATGTTTTTGTAAACAATTAGCACAAAAGCAATTAGTATTTTAGCTAGTCTCTGAAAACCGTAAAGACAGTAACTCGTAATCATATCAGTGCAAACCAGATTGAGTTATCAATGTAGGGGGTTAGGAAGTTTTGTAGGTCTATGAGATCAGGCTCAAATCAATTCAGCACAAACTTGCGACTTTAGAGTTCTTTGTGATCATTATTATTAGGTACTCCCACCCAAGAATCCTTCTTTTATAGCCTTCGGCTTTACATACTTTTGGTAGAGCTGACACAAGTGTACATCTTAAATTGCATTAAAAAAAAAACAACAAAAACCAAAAAACATTGTTTTTCCTGTTAAATGTCCTTATAGGACGGTGCTTAGGCTATACTCTCCTGCCAGGTGTTTAAGACTAAGATAGTCAAAACTGCCCTTGTTTCTATCTACTCTTAAGAGTTAGCTGAGATTCCTCAGAGATCGCTCTTGGGGACATATGTGAAGGCTCTTGGCTCTTTTATAGCTTTTCTCTACCAGTGGTGCCATCTGCCAGGATGAATCTAGTCACATCTGAAGGTAGAATTATCCATGAGTTGTACTTTGTGAGGAAAAAATGTTACTTTTTTCTGACTTAAGACAGTTCAGTGTGAATTTTATTCCATTTGCAATTGAAAAATCTTATCTTTTATTACATTGAATTTTCAAAAAATTTTGGTAAAATTTCTGTATGGGACTTAATTTTTTCCTAGTCCATATAATTGTGAAGCATTTATCTTTATTAAAGGGGTTCTTTTACTCAGGACATAGGAAGAAACTGTTTTGTCTGCCTATTTCATCTTTCCTATTGAGAACCATCACACACACACACGCAGGCAAGAAAACTGAGGTTAGAGAAGTTCAGTAATTTACCCATTATTACCATGTAGCTGATAAGCAATGGAACTAAGATTCTAAGTCAGACTGTGAATCCAGAGAGAATTAACATTTTTTTGATTGTAATGAAGTACTTTCAATACAAGTTTACTTAGAAATCCTAATAGGTAAGTAGAATAGACCAAAGGTAGAGTAGCAGAAATATAAGAAGGTAGAAATTACTGTGCATTGAAGTTATTGCCAAATCATGTCTATGCTGGAAACGCTGAAGTGTTAAGACAGCTTTAGACTATTTCTGAGGGTCCAAATCTGCTTTAAGAGAAATGAGAAATGTGCATGCTGACTAGGAAGACAAAGTTGGAAATAGGTTGTGTCTGTCATAGTAGAATGTCATGTCCAAGGCAATCTTTCCTGGCTGAAGCAAGGACCTTCCCAGTACTCCTGGATCAACCCCAACATTGGAACCCCAAATTCCTTTGTGCCAAAGAAGTTATCACAGACTTCAACCTCAGTGGATGTCAAATATCAGACAACATGATATTCTCCCACAGTATTGTTCACTGAAAATTCTATCTTAGGAAAAAAGTCTGCAGAAGAAAAAGGCCCAGGAATTTGGGAAATACTTCATAAAACACCTTCTTTTTTGGGTACTATGATCTACACTATTGAAATAAAAGCTCTGAGTAGAACTTCAGCAGTATTTGTTTGGCATAGTTTTTTTTTTATTTTCCCAAATTAACTTTTAAATACTGTTTTTTTTTCTTGGTGACAGTGATTAGAATTTTATGTTAAGAAATACTGATGCAAACATATTGTCTTCAATAAGAAAGTTAATCATCTTATAACACTTTTTCAATTAAATGCTTAATAGTAAAATAGTTAATACTTAATAAAATTATAAGCTCATACATGAATGAACAAAAAAACAGAAGCATAAATATGAAATTATACCTTTTTAGATGGTTGCTGTGATTAAAATGTTATTGTTGGTGTCTTTAATTGCATTTGATAAAACTTGCATATTGTCATTAAAACCCTATTTTGATCCATGCACATCTGTATCAAGTATTTATATAAAATAAGGATTACATAGTTGTCCTTCCAAATCCCTAATCCAAAGTCATACACAATAGTTTACCATGAATGAATGTCTGAGAAGTATCCATCTTTCTGGTAAAATAGCCTTGATTCAGAGTTCCAAGTTTTCCAAGCAGCAAGAACACTGAATACATATAATTAGAACAGTGTGAAAAGCTAAGCTCAATTATACTCCTCAGTGTGAGTTATACGCAGACCTTCCCAGGCCTCATTTTTATGAGCTCCATTCTGTTCAGCTACTGTATCAAAAGAGGATTAAAACCTGAAAGATATCAAGAGTGGAACAGACCTGTGCTGGGGGAGCTCTGAGCAGCAACACTTGAGAATATTTGGCCCTGATAAAAATGATTGTCAGTTTTCTAGGAACATTGAGCTTGAAAGTGATGAAAATCTGAGTTCACTGTAATTGTGGAGAAAAAATGCAAGGTAAAAAAATATGAGCTTTTCTATGTAAATTTGCTTCAACTTTGGCCAATTAAATTATACTATTCTGTGCCTTTTCGATCCTTATTTTATATAAAAAGGAAGAACATATTAAAGATGCTATGAGAATCTCATATTTTACAATAATTATTGTAAAGCTAAAATATAGGTGCATTTACCTTCTGTAATTATTTTTTCAAAAATGCAGGTAATTCACGAAATGCTGTGGCTAAAATTGTGTATCTCCCTGTGTTTATGAGGTTAATTTGTATCCCTGAGGTTGCATAAGAGCATGCTACCTTTATTAATAAAATAAAACCTACATGTTCTGATCCTTAACAGTGGAAGGATGATTTCCACAAGTAAGGCATCAGGAACAAGTGGTGCTCTCTCTGTAACTCTGAAATATCTTCCCTTGAGGTCTTTCATGCATTGTCTCTGCCATTAACAAGCAGACTGCTTAGGACCTACAACTCACCCTTTAACAGTCTTCCATAGTAGCACACAAAAGCTGTTTTGTTAATAGGAGATGTCTGAAGGTCCCAATGGACTTTACTAAAAACAATAAAGTGGTTTTAGGCATAAATCAAACGTCTAAAGTAGTGGGGCTTCCAAAATAGAGTTTTGAAACTTTCTACCTCCTTTCACCTGGACACATAAATACCACCCAGATTCAACTTACTCCCTTTAAATATTTCTGGATTAAACTTAAAATTGTGATGAAAATTATTCAGGTGCTTTTGTTCAAATCCAAGCCTACCACACATGTAGAATACTCTCCAGTATGAAATAGCTAGGAATTACTTCTAGACTATCTGGATGCATTCATGATTATGGAACATTGTATTATTCCTGTCCAGTGTTTCTTTTCTACTGGTTAAAACATTAAATTTCTTTGCCTTTTTGATGTCAAGCCTGGCCATGGAAATCATAATGCTTCTCCTTGTGGATATACTATTTAGTACACTCTAATGGTATCAGTTTTGTCTAGGTGACTTGTTAGGCTACTGAGCTCTGAACAAAGACTGTATTTGCCAGTTCTGAACAGGAACTTTAACAGTTATCAATTGTTTCTATAGAATTTCTTTCAACAACAATGTGAATAAAATTGTTCCGTGGGTCTTGGTATTCGTAGATAGGTAACCTTGAGCTCCTGGGTAGGGGAAAGACAATAAAAGGAGATGACCTACAGGGAGATCATCAAACATATACATCAAAGTGATCCCATAAGTCATAGGACTGGAAATCACAAGAAACTATCAAAGCAGACAAACATCAGGAAAATGGGAGCTAGTATAACAAGCCTCCCCCATAGTTAGTTATTGTTTCAAAATCATGTTAGAGCTACCTCTTGTGACCAGGTCATCATGACCTCACATACACACACAACAACAACAACAAAAAAAAAATTCTGAGGGCTGTACAAAATAACAAACAAATGTTAATAAACCATTTATCAATCAAAATGGAGTATGAGAAATTAAGAACCAGAGAAACCCAAATACCTTAAAAACCCAGACTCTGCAAGAGCTACACCCTTCTCTCCAGAGATAGCTGGCTCAGTGCCTCTGTTGTGCACCTATATTACTTTTACTTTCTCTAATAAATTCCTGCCAGTTACTCTGTGTGATTTGCTTTAAATCCTTCCTGCAGGTACACAAGGACCTACTGCTGCAGATCCCTGTAGTTGATTTGGACCCATCTACAACAGTACCAGAATGGAAATGGTGGCAGTTGACCCATGACAACTTCATAATATGAAAGACAAAAAATATATATATATATATGCATTACTGACTTTCATTAAAATATTTGGGGCCATTTGTCACCATCACTTTTTTTATTTGATCAATACAGTGATCAGCACTGACATGGTTTCCACTCAGACTTGTTTATTCTTCACAATACTGAAAATATATATATATATATATCTTTTTTTCCATGTAGGATTATTCAAATGGGAAATGACCAAAATTAAAATGTTCCTCATATTTAAAAACTCCTGCATGTACAGTACAGTGGCCACATGAATGATTGTGACTCAAAAATATGATGTTTCTGCACAAGATGAAACACTGCTTTGACAGTTGAATCATTAAGGTTTTGTGTGCAGAAGGCAAATCATTCATTGAAGAAACTAACCGATCATTTTGAGGAATGTCAACTTTGCTGATGAACTGAAAAGCCCACTGGCTGCCCTGAATATCTTGGCAGGGCACTGCAGGAGTCATCCTGCTTGAACTGGTCAATCCATTCATAGTGAGGTGAACCTTTTCACGGATGCATCTGATTGCACTCTGGTAGCTGATGCAGATGTAAAGGGAAATGATACAGCTTTTTGCTTGCAGTCAAAGCCTGCCTGTGGTTATTGGGTATGCCCAACTCTGACAGCTGTTTTTAATCTTCTGCAGGTGATAAGACAGAGGCAAAGACAGCATAAGGATATAGTGGTTTCACCACAGGGATTGGACCTAGAAGTCAGAAAACCAAGGACAAATAAAATTCAAGGTTTTATTTCCACCATCAACTACTATCACCAGTATGAATCAGACTTGTCCTGGACTTCTAGCACCTTGCAGGGCCAATCCCTCTGATAAATGAAAGAACCTTCTTTCAGGTTGATGTGCTTCACTGTGAGGACTCTATACTTCTCTTCAGCCTTGCCCAGTGTACACCCTCAGGTCTTCCTCTCACACACTCTCTTATGTCAGTCTACTAATTTTTAGTCTGGAATTGTAAAGTAAATGATTTTAAAGACAATTATACTTGAGCAATAGCTACAAACTATTTATAATTTTTTTAAATTATGACAGAATTATTTAGATAATACAATGAAAGTAACAAAGGAATTTCAGCAGACATAAGTTACAATTATCTTTAAGCTGAGATCTTTAAAAATAATGCATATTAAAAATAAATCATGTATTCAAGATACATTGTATTTAGACATCAACATAATGTATTACATATTTCCAATAATATTTTTCAAATTTTTAAATTTTTACTCTACATACACATCAACCAAAATATAAATTACTCTTCCCATCTTGACCAATAATAGGTTAAATTATTTAAGCTGAAGAAAAATGACACAAATGTGGTTTCTGATTTTATTAGAATGACAATGCTATATGGTAGAGTTTGGAAAATTTCAATGTCTTATTAGTAATTATAGATTTCTTTCAAAATTAGATCACATTTCAAATAAATGCAAGTATTCCTTACAGAAACTCAATTTCAACAACAATGTGTTGCTCAATGTTTATTGATTAAAATTGGTTGATTTTCTCAAGATAAAACCAAAATATTCTCTTCATTGAAATTTAAAACACTATACAGAGAAAACTTAATTTAAAAGATAGTGTTCAGACTTATTCTAACATTTGTTGCAATAGGAATCATTCTAATAGGAAGCATTATAACTTGTTCCCTTTCAAAAATTATAAAGTTAACAGTGTGTTTTTAAATTTACAATGCAGTATTTCAACCATCCTCTTAAATATAATGCACTCATGAAAACACTTATGAACCATATGTTTTTACTCAGTTGGCTACAGTTTATAAATTATACTAAAGATTTTAGTTCAATTTTCATAATTAAGACAAATACATGAAAAATGCCATCATTGTCAACAATCTGCCTCAAGAAAAATTCTAAAAATATACAAGAGAAAAATTGTCATAATAAAATAGAAATATACGTGTATGCAAACTGCATTCAGTAAAGAACATGGTTTTCTCAGATCATTAAAGAAAGCTAATATCTTCATTGATTATGGAGCAGAATCAAGCAAAACACTGATAATAATCTTTCATCAATAATTTTTTATCAATTAATTTCTTATTTGGGGAACTGTATGTAGGCATCTGAGTCTGTGCACCTTTGTAAGAAACAGAGGAACATTTTTCAGGGTTTTTTTTTAACATGTATTTTTTTAGTTGTAGGTGGACACAATCCCTTTATATTATTTTTATGTGGTGCTGAGGACTGAACCCAGTGCACCACACTTTCTAGGTGAGCACTCTACCACTGAGCCACAACCCAAGCCCCGGAACATATTTTTTACAAAGCTGATTCACAAAACTGTAGGTTCTGACTAGCTCTTTATTTATGTTTACTTGTCTTAAGGGGGCAGCAAAGGCACACAAAGCATTTGATAGCATTAGATTAATTTGCTGTGTCCAAAGATAAAATTAATTGCAAGTATTTAGTTGATAATAGAAATTAAGGACAATGTGGTGATGTTTCTCATTTCTGTCTTGATGAAAACAAAGTCCAGTGTTTTAATAGGATGATGCCTTTTTTGGCATTTATTTAAGACATACAATTTATCCTTTCATTGAAATACTTGCTGTGTGTCACAGCAATTTAGTTGGACAGGTCGAAGGTGGTTGTTGCTACTGTAAACTGAGGCTGCATGAGAATATTTTCCAAAGCATAACTAATCTGTAATTGCTTTATTTATTTATGTAATTTCTTAAAATAAGATGCAATTGCATATGTGATTTCTTAAGAGGCAAAGATTCTATACTTATATAAACTAGGCTGACCTAATATAATTTGATTTCTTAATACTTTTCAAATTATGCTCAAAGTAACATAAAACATATGTTTCCATGATTAGACAACAGAAGCTGTTAAGTATAATACACTCTCAAAACATTGAAATGTTACAAAATTCTCTTGAAATCACTGGGCAGCTCTTTGTACTTGCGTATATTCCTGAAATATGCACTGTAATGAATGTGAATTCAAATGATTATTATAAATCCTTCCAATAAATTCAAAGTTTAGAAATGTATAAAGTACATAGTATTTATTCAAATTCTTGTGAGATTGTAAATATATTTGTATTATATTTGTATGTATTGATTTGCATATGTAGTTGAAAGGATAAAAGCTTAAGCCTTATACCAGTACCTCAATAAGATCATGCATTAATGTTTACATGAAGTTGTATCCAGCTTCATGATCTGTATACCAAATCTCAGCATATTAGAAGCAATAGATTAAAAATTGTATGTAGGAACACAGGAAAGTGTGAAGTGAGATAACACACATTATATGTGAAACCAAAGAAACTATTAAAAAATCACACATAAAGAATTGAACAAATTCTGGGATATATAGTGAAAGAATAGTCTTAGAAAGCTAAATAACTCTTAGCTAAATGCACAATTTGTATTTCAACATTATTTAGAAGTATAATTACGTGGTCTTACAGAAAATCTTAAATTGGTCTCAAAATAATGTTTAATAAACTAATAAACATCCAGATTTGATTTATAACATCTGAATTATAAATAACCTAAATTTGTAACTTTTATAAAAAGTAAATAACATTTGTTAATTCCATGTTATATATTTACTCAGTTATTTTGCACTAATTGTTTAAATTAAAAAATTACTATTATAAGTAAAACTGAAGAGTAGAAAAAGAATAGCATAGGATACTTGGATAAAATTTATTTTATATATTTGATAATCCATATGATTCTACTTCTTTCTTTGTGCTTTAAATAAATTTCTATTTCACAAATTTCTGTTCTATGGATACAGGCTTCTGGAAAACACTCTTGGAATTCATTCAAAAGCAATTTGAGAGTTATCTACATTTAACCTGTCAAATGGCAGGATCAGATTTAAGATTTCAGTTGGTCACTCTGATTACAGGTTATAAAAGGGATGAGGGGGGAGATGAATGAGTTAAGAAGACTCATGTCAATGATAAACGTGTTGCAGTAATTCAGAATAAGTATTATGGGAGTGTGGACAAGGAAAACAACAGAGCAGGAATTAAAACTCAGAACACACACTTAACCAAGGAAGGGAGACATTGAATCATCATTGGGTGAACTGACTTAAATGAGTTTTATTACCTTAAAGCCAGGAATGGTTTTGGGGTTTGGTGACTCTACAAAGGTGGTCCCACCCTGTTCAATTCTACCTGAACAGCCTGCTAGTTTCTTCTTTTCTTTTTAAAATCCAAACTGACTTTTTGTAAAACTACAGAACAAAGGTAAGTCAGGGATTATTTTTTTTTTTCCTATCTGGTATTATCTTCACAGGGGGATTTAATGAAGGCAGCTGGCCTTATCGAAGCCTCTTTGGGCTCCTTCACCTGATAATAACAGAGAGGCAGAATCCCTAGCTGAAGAGAAAAATCTGCTTAAAAAGTGTGACTGATCATTTGCACATGCCACTGTCATTACCCCTTCTTCTGTAGAGCTGGTGGATGGTCTTCCTCAACTAACGATATAGAGATGATAGCAACTTGGGCAAAAGTCTTTTGTGGAAGGGAAACAGTCTGAGCACTTTCTGAATTTCAGTTGAGAACTTTGTAATGTGTACTAACTGACCTTACACTAACAAATTTATAGAAATATGTTGGCCAGAGGTAATAGTACATTTTAAACATCTTGAGTCCATTAAATTAATTAAATGCATATTATCAGTGTACATGTGATGCACTGAAGTATTCTTTAGCTGGAGCTGAGTTGTTTCTTTCTGTTACTGATGTGACATGAACTATTTTCCTAAGATGCCTGCTACCTTTGAAACATGCATTAAAACTGTACTATTAAAATTCAAAGAAATATTATCCTATATTTCCCCAAGATAAAAGAAGAATGAAAAATATGAAGAAAGATGAAAAAAAGAAAAAGTAATAGAAAAGTGAATCTATTTTAAAATGTGCTTTTCAATCCCTATTGACAAATAGTTTTTATATATTTTTATTTAGTAATATATAAGCATTGCCTCTCACATTGCATTGTACATGACTGGTGGTGACCGGATAATAGCAATACAAAGTGTTACTTCACTTGTTAATCATCCAACAAAGAGAATGTGACTTAGTGATCAATGGCAATTACATTAGAATTGCAACATATGGTAAATTGAATCTTTCTGTACAGTGGCATTTAGTTGTTCAGGACCATGTACCAAATTAATGGAAACATCAGGTAAATTTAGCATCTTTACTGTTGTAATTGATCCTAAAGTAGGTAATTATGTTATCTATAAAGTCAGTTTGTCCTTTTTTCATTATTTATTACGTGCAGTAGTACACGAGGCATACACCTATCACAATGCAATTGCAACATACATGATTGGATCCTGCTCTAAATGCCGTCCAAGACACAAAGGAGGAATAAACTGGGAGTTACACTGAAGTGTGTGTGTGGGTTGCACTGACAGGCTCTTTCACTGTTACTTCTTTGATTGCAATATGGGTACAGTATATAGCATTATTCTTTAAATTTTTAAAGAATTCTAATTATCGGAAAACAATCAAAGAATTTTTAGGGGGATTATTTTATTTTTTAACTACCCAGAGTCTTCAGTATCTCAAACTCTGCCTTGTTAAACTCAAAGTTTTTGTATAATTAAAGGTTGCTGAAATTTTTTGACTCTCTCTTGGAAGGAGAGGCAATCTTTTCAACTGTCCCTTCATCAGTGGTTCTCAACTCTGGCAGCACATTTAGATTACCTGTGGCGACAAAACAAGTCACAATTTCCAGGCCTGACTCCTAAAGGATTCAATTTAATTTGTCTGGGTGTGGGCCAGGAGGGAATTATTTTTACAATCTCCCCAGCTGATTCTGATACACATCAAATGATGGTAATCACAAATAGATATTTGGGTACTATTACAACAGGAAAAAAAAGATAAATATTTAATTTACATGGACTTTTATAGCCATATTAACTGTAAAATTAGAATTTGATAGATGGGGAAAACCAATATAGCACCTACTGACATTTGGAAGCACATACGTATCCAAATTGAACAAGATGAGCAGTTAGTAAAATATTGTTAAATGTGGTTATTAAAATCTCATAAATACTAATGTTTTGTCAAAGTTTCAATTCTGCACCTGAAAAATAAAATTAGGATATTTGGACCACAAAAGAGTCAATTAAAAGAAGGAAGTGAATAGAAATAATTTCCATTCAAGAACTTGATGTTTATTATATCTTCAAATGCCTAAGAAAAATGTTCTCTACCTACAATTGGCAAATAGTGCTATTATTTATTAGTAGTTTCTATAGTAGAGTATAATATACAAGTCTGAGCAAGGTTAAGAAGGGTACTATTATATAATTCTACTGAGGAAAATGAAGTACAGAGAAGTTCAGGGATGTGGCCAAGTCCACACAGTTACTAAGTGATGGTAAATCTGTCTGGCCAGTTGGCACTAAAGCCCATACTAATTCCCACACCAGTCTCTGCAATACAGAATTAGTGACCTAGGTGAGATGTATTGCCAATAACCCAGTCCAAGGTGCAACATGAAGGAGAAGGAATTGACTCCCCTCTTGAAAATCAACCTTTTCTTCCACGTGAGCACCTGTAATAATCTTGCTTTACACATAACCAGTGAAGTCTCTCTCCCTCACTACCTGCCCTGGATGAATCCCAGCCCCGCAGTGGCCAAAAAGGATCCCTAGAAGAAATGAAGAGGTGTGCTCAAAAGATAGCTTTTAAAAACTCAAAGCCTTCTATTGCTACCTTGTGAAAACCATAAAATACACTTTGATATTGACCTACCTAGATGATAATATTTTCTATGAAAATTCTTTTTATTAAGGAATTCAGAACCATGGTAAAATTAGTCCTTTTATATCACTGTAGATACAGAACATAAAGTAGTTCTGCTAGAAAATGAGAATTGTACTGTATTTTCAACATTTTTATCTGTACTCAAGTTTCTAAATAAGATATATAAAAGAGATTTAGTCTCTGAATTCTAGCAATTTAAAATCGAGAACAAAGATAAAATTTGCCTACATGTAGATCATGAATAAAATATGAGATATGTAAAAACATTCATTGCATCACATGGTTTATAACTATGTAATAGTTATAAACAGGTTACAATGTTATAATGTTAATACAGTACAGGTTATAATGTTAATAAATTGCCACAGGAAAAGGAAACTATAGAAGAGCTCCTCCCATTTGTGAATAAAAATTAAAAAAAAAAAAACCAAAGCCATGAAAGAAGTGTGGACTTAAAAAAGAAATTACAGTATAAGGAAATGGAAAAAAATAAAGAGTGAAGACAAGTGATTGGACACCTATTTTGCTGTGTGGGTATGAGAAAATTTGAGCTTAATAAACAGTAAGAAAAATATTTTCATGTGGCTCAAATATGACAGAGAATAGAGACAAGACAGAAAATGATGGAAAAACAGAGAAAGACCGGTAGACAGAATGAAAGAGAAAGAGATGGGGAAACCATGTGGCTGAATTTCAAAAGGACTTCCAAACTAGATAATGTAGGAATAACTAGGAGAATTCAACCAGGAGAGCTTTGACTTCCAAAACTGCAGAAGGCATCAATGATGTCATAATTGTGGAAAGTTATCCTAACTTACCCAAAAGGATTAGGAGAACCCATGAGGAAAAGGCAAATGAGTGCTTTTACTGAGCTTAGAGATTCTTGGATGAAAGACATAATAACTTTAACTGGAAGGGTTTGAATTTCTCAGGATATCAGATGGGGTCATAATCAAGGAAAACTATTTAAAACAGCTGTATATGCTTTAGGGAGGATATCAAATCCAGTTCCTATGGATATAGTAAATAAAAACAGCCTGAATTTATTCCCCTTTCTTTCTCTGTATTTTGAAGTATCTGTGCTATTTTTTACATTAATAGAACTTACGCTTTTTTACTCTAAACTCTTTACCCCATAGTTTCAAAAGAGGATTGTATATTTAAGATGCAAAGTAAATTTTCCTAAGTTCTTGTAAGATTGTATGTATTTATCTAATATTTATTAAATCAACTAATAAAAAGTTTAGGAAGAAGATGGAAGACCAGAGTATGTATAAAAATGCAACTGCTTCACTGTTTTTCATTTCTCCAAAATATATTGTTGATTTATTTCACAGACAATAAATTGTATTCAAAATTGAAATAAATATAAATAATTAATGTTGCTTTATAAAGTAAACAATCATTTAATGAATTCATGTTGCAAAATAATATTTGATAACATGATGCTATGTTCACATTTTACATAAAAAATACATAAAATTAAACATATAATCATTAAAGAGAAAAAGACATTATATGCATAAGTAATGAAAGAGAGAAGGTCAAGAAACTACATTCTCTTGATATTAATTTTGAGTCACTCTATATAATCCTTTATACCATTCTTTGTAGTATCTGCAAATGTATTCCTCCTATAATCTTTGCATGTGTTTTATATAATATGCTTATGTAAGACAAACTGAATTTGTTGCTTTTGTCTGATTGTAATAGTAAGAAAGTTATTTGCATTTCAATACCTAAAAAAAACTATACACTACAGTGTTAATAACTCTCTGGATGGTGATACAATTTAAAGGAAATTTTTCTTCTGATTAATATACAGTAAATATTGTTATGATAAAATGTTCAGTTTTAAATGATAGATGAATGATTCAATTACCTTCATGATAAGAATATTAAATTATTGATGGATATAAAGAATTACATAAGAGGTTTCTGTGTTTATTTCCTTTGAGGATTAAGTTACCAGTTTACTCAAATTTTGTATATTTGTAAATTACTACATGTGTGCTGCTAAAAGCAGAAATAGTTTTTTAATGGTCACACTTTAATCTCTTCACTGTGATTTCCTGCCAATAAGATGAAAGCAAATGCATTTCCTTGAGTACATACACAACAGACCATGTTACAGATTGCTAGAGATGGATTTCAAGGTACCTCTGACCAGTAGATATCTTAAACATGGGTTGAATTATTCTTAGCTCTTAAAATTGTGTGACATTTCTTATGAAGTAATGAAAAGGAAGCTAACGATGTTTCCGTTCAAGTACTTTTTTTGAAAATTACCCTAATGTTTTCCTTTTCGCTTATCTGTAA
>JAJEJO010001478.1:300318-353090 GCA_020662805.1 Glaucomys volans | reverse complement strand
TGGGCTTATTTAAATAATATTCATAATTTTATTAATCTCTAATTTTAAAAAGAGACCTTTAAGAAAAGTTATGAACTGGAGTTGTGGTAGGCAAACTAGCCCATGCACCAAATTTAGCCCTTGCCAGGTTCTGTATGGCATTTGATCCAAGAATCATTTCTATAGGTAAACATTTACAATCATCTAAAGATATAAAAGCACTAAATCCAAATTCCATTCAAGAAAAATTTAATACCTCAGAAACTTCTATTAGTAATTCTCTTCTCTTTAGTTAGATTAGTATTACAAAATAATTAATACTCAATTATTATTGTTGCTATTATCATGTTTTGAATTCCATCAACAACAACAAGAAATTTTGAAATTTTCTTTCTCATTGCATAAACTTGACTTCCTTTCTTGACTTATAAAGCATAAAATGTTCTATCTGGCAATTTACAGGAAAGGTTTGAAGATTCCTGATCTACAGACCCTTGATACCAGTTTTGCTTCATTTTAAAACAAATCACATAGACACACATACACACATACACTCACACACACACACCACACACACAAAGCAATTTAGAGGTGTGACTTGCCATTAACCTTTGATTTGTCACTGTTTAAATCCAGGTGTGCCCCTGGCTACACTGGTAGTCCAAGCAGACCTGGAGGTTCCTGCCAAGAATGTGAGTGTGACCCCTATGGCTCACTGCCTGTCCCCTGTGACCCAGTCACAGGACTCTGCACGTGTCGCCCTGGAGCCACGGGAAGGAAGTGTGACGGCTGCAAGCACTGGCATGCACGCGAGGGCACGGAGTGTGTTTGTACGTACACTAACTAAGTGTTTAGCAACGGGAGTCTGGCTTCCCCTTCTGTCTAATTTCCAATGAGAAAGACGAACTGTGTTTTCTGGTTTGCAATAGCAAGTGCTCCTCTCCATTCCTCCTGACACTGTCTGTCCACCTTCTGCTTTTGGCCTGCTGCTTTTGTCTCCATCCTGCTGAGCCAAGAACCGCTGAGAAAAATCCCCACCATACTTCATTCCTTTCATTGAAGTCCCACGACAAAGCTCCTGGAGGCAAATTTTATTTATTTATTTATTTTTGTTCATCTCAGGGTTTAGAGTGTTTCCTAAAGTTGACATTGCCTTTGTGACAGATTAAAGATCTGAGTATATTAAACTTTTTAGAATCCTCCTGAATTTGTAATTGACTGGACAGGTACTTTAAGCCTTGAATTATAACTGATTTTCCTTTTCTCAGCTTTTACAGAAATCTGTAGGCATATTGCTTTGTAAGGTTGTCTTGAGCTACAAAACCTGGAAGCATGAACTCAAGTATTTAAATATTTTTACTCACATATACAATACATGGAGAGCAGTTTGCTTGCATGCGCTCACTCTCTCTCTCTCTCTTTCTCTCTCTCCCTCCCTCTTTCTCCTGCCCCCCTTTCCTTTCTTAAACTGATTCTGGATTCAGTGGTGCCATATTGAAATACATTGAAATGAGTAGTTAAATATAGTTTCTGGGACTTTCTAAAAATTCAAATCTAAAATAGGTTATTTAAAAATTTAAAAGGGGAACATTGCACTGTGATATACATTTCCTTAAGGAAATTTGTTTCAACACCTTTTATTTCAATATTTACCTTTTTAAATTCATTTGGCATGCCAATAATTATTGTTTTAACATCTTACATGTGTCTTTGTATTAATAGCATTTTAATTAGAAAAATTGTTTGTGCTCTGGTTTTATGAGTTACCTCAAAAGCGAAGGCTGGATTTAAAAATAAGCCAAAAATTTAAGACTGGTTGTGTTTGGGAAGATAAGCTTTTAAATATTTTCTTTGTATTTCTACTATATTTAATGAAATTATGTTACATTTCAAGTAAAAATAAATGTGAAAGTGGGCAGGAGTGAAGAGATTAAATATAGTATAATCATATGCATTAATATTATCATATCCAGTTATTGGTATGCACACATTCACTCTTTCCAAGCATAATGACATATTCTAATGATAATTAAAGAAGGCACTACTAAATATTCTATATTGTCAGGTTGAATTATTAGTATGAATATAATTAACTAAATAATATGTAGGTACTCCTAATGTAAATATCGCATTAAAATCTAGGAAAGATAAAATAATGGAATTATTTTTCTGAACATTTATTTGAAAGGAATTGGCATTCTGCCTATCAACAATGACTTCAAGTTTTTTCTGTTAATGATAGGCACCTTATTTGCATTTTTAGTAAATTAATCTTAAAAAAACTTATTCCTATCACATGTGTGGATTTCTAGTCTCCAGATGTCCCATTGGATGTTAACAAAAGTGCCAATCTTCCAGTTACAAAGTCACACAGCCTTACAATGTTTGCCTGTGTTATTCTTATCCTACAGGGAAATGCAATTGCACCTGCGATACATGGTATTCACTTCAGTTGCTGTGTCCTGAAAATGTTACTATTCCTTTGGAATATTAATTCTTCTTGATTAATTCATGATTTTTCTTGTACAAAAATGGTAAATTACAGGGTTGATTTTACATAAAACCCTTACCACCAAGTTCATAATTATGCTATATAGATGTTTCTTACACTACTAGGCTTGGGTGATTCCCACTGACTTACTGGAGAATGTTTCCTCTTTACCCTTCATTAGGTGAACTCTAAGAGTTGCAACACAGAATATCTTTAGACTATTCTTCCTCATCTTTTAGAATTTCTCCAGTTTTAGAAAAATGTTCCATTGTTCTATTACCTTAATCTTTCCCAGGAAATGACTTAACAAAACAAGGTACAAGTAAGGACAAAACTCTGACTTATTTCCAATTCTCTTTGTAAGATATTTTTATATCCTCAAGCTAAATTAGATCAAGGGACGAAAGCATAGATTCTGCTGGCTTATCGAATCTGCAGGACCTGTTTTATCACATGTGATCATCTTGGGATTGTATAAGGCCCAAGGGTGTGAGCTGCGGGAGGGAGCCTGGTGAGGGCAACAGCAGAGATGTGTAGCAAGAGAAGTGATTGTGGGGCTGGTTCTTAATTTTGAGCTGACTGTGGAAAATGAAATGCCTCTCCTAGTGCAAAAACGAGCACTCACATAGGATGGTAGCATATACTATAGAAGACTTAAATTTGTTCTCTTTAGTTAATTCTCTAGGAAACACACTTTAAATTGGCCCATACCAAGGGTTTGCATTTTTTTTTAAATGCACAATAAATGATGTGGGCATGTTCATTGCGTTATGCATTATGTATTATTGCATTATTGCAATATGCGAGCTGAATATTGGTGGAAAGAATCTGCATACTCACCGTAAAGTTAGATTAAACTCTTACATGACAAAAGATAAAAAATTCTGCTGAAGAGACTGGACAACACAGAACAAATACAAAAGCAATAGAAGAGCTTCCTTTGGTCACCCAACCTTCCCAGAGAGACTGATTACCACCAAGGCTAATTGGTAGTGAGCAAGATACGATTTTGCCAGATCCAAAATGGAAATTTCTGTGGGACATAGGTCTTTTTTTATGTGAGGTTTCCATTACTATTATGAATTTACACAATCTGCATCCATCTCAGGAAAAGTTTAGACCTCAGTGTCTCACAGTTAGTGAATCAAATCCAGCCACGCCAAGATGATCAGCTCCACCAAGCAGAGTAGCCTCTGGCTTCTAAGCAATATCCAGCTGCAGGTTCCAGGCATTCTCCAAAGAATTCCCTTTACCACAAATAGGATCATCATAATCATAATTTTTTAAAGGCTCACTTTGACAGCTGACCTTTTGCCAGGGTCATATTAATCACTTCATATGCAGCTGTTTTAATTCTTGCAATATCCCTAGACATTATTATCACCATTGTGGGATAATAAAATTGAATTTAGGCAATTTAAGCCATATTGTGGTTTGGATAAGTGTGCCCCAAAGGTCAATGTGTTGAAGGTTTGGTCCCCAGGGTGACTGTCTTGAGAAGTAGTTGAACATTAAGGAGTTGGGGACTTAGGAGAAATTCTTAGGTTTTGGGGGGCTTGCCCTCCAAGGAGGCTGCGGGACCTTAGCCCCTTCTTCTCTTTTTCTCCCTAGCCATGGGTGAGCTATTTGCTCCACCAACCACTCTCAGTCTTTGCCATCTGACATGTCTACCCAAAGTTCAAGCAATGGGTACACTAATCTTGAACTGGAAGCTCCAAAACTGTGAACCTGGATAAACCTTTTCTATTTATATGTTAATTATCTAAGATATTTCATTATAATAATGGAAAGCTGACCAACACAAATCACTTGCCAAAGGTTCACTGTGACTTTTTGACAGAGCTACTGTTTGAACCTAGGTGGTATTGCAAATCTTATTTTCTTTAACCACTCTGCTGGCTCCTGATGCAAATTGCAGAAAGCTAACTTGGTTTACCCAATATAGTCAGCATTAATAAAGTCACTCTGTTATTTATTTATTTCTTCTCATCTTGGAACCCATTTTAGCTGAATTTAAAATAAAAATAAATTGGACTACAGATACATAATGAAAAATTCTAAATTTAACCAAGGCCAGTAACATATTTTTTTTTTTCTGTTAACCATTGCGAGTGTTTTCACTAAGTTAGAAAAGACTATGGATTTATAATGCTTGGTCATCAGAGGTTGTCAAGTAGATTTTCCTCTTTGTAGGAGAAAAGACCCCTTTGCCAGGTGCCCAGACTAACTTCAGAGCTTTTTTCTAAAGTAGGAATTATTTGGGGGCAATTCTACAAGGAATTCTTCATGTACATATGTTGGTGAGATCTGAATAGGCAATTGATTAGATTTCCCAAAGTTGGATTTCTCCTTAGTAAGTTAAGTTATAAAAATCCATCCTCCTCTTTTCAACCCTCATTCATAATTGGCATAATTTTATAAGGTGAGAACAACTATCTGTCCTTCTGAAATTGAAGAATGAGAAAGTCATTATTTATTCCGTAGTAAAGTTTTTGTCTTGTGAAACACAAAACTTGAACTTGTTCATGTCCTATTTTCTTCAGATGCATAGTTAACAGAGCAACTCATGTGATCTTAAAACAGATTATGAGTGGCTTAGTAAAATAGATAAATCTCCCAGAAAAACCAAAGATAAAATTAATAGCTATTGGCAAGATGTTATACCACAAAAAGTACCTGAAATAGCATTTTAATAAATATCAAATTGATACTATTTTTATCACTGCATATAAAGTATTTGGAATATATCAGATTTTATTATTTATACACACAGATTATTTAAAATATAGCATATATAATAATGCTTTGCTTGCTAATCTAAAATCCATTATGAAGTGTCCTTGATACTGATCCACAGAGACACTTATCAAGATTATTGTGTTTAATAGCCAGTTGCCACCAAGGATATTATCATAATAATACAGAGGTCCTTCTTATCACTAGAGTATTGTTGATCCAATATAATCAAACATGATTAATATTGACAGTTATTGTTTTCTATGCAAAGAAGTAGGATCAAAATAGTAGAATGTTGTTATCACTCTAAAGAAAACAGGATTTTCTGTTTTAAAGGGTGTGAAAAAAACATCAATTGATGTCCAAGGCAATTTATCAATTATGACTTTGCGTGAGATTGCCCTCCATCCAAGCTCTCTAAAGGTCATCTCATCTCTACCTCCACTTTAGTGCTCAAGTTCCTGTTCAAAGCCCAATATGTCTGCGAGAGCCTTTTAGAATTCTGAACCATGGCAACAATTTGAACCATTTGAACATCTGTTCAAATCCAGATGTTGGTAATCTTTTAAAACCACTTCTATTTCCCTTTTTTCGCACCTTCAATTCATCGTTTCATTAGTAAAAAAAAAAAAAATGCTTGAATTTCTTGTCATCAACCTTCTTATACCAGGTCCTGGGTACCAACGTGTGGAATAGTAACTGTCACTCTGATTCTGGATAAGAATCTAGTCATCAAGGAAAAGTCTCAGTGGTTTACATACCACACTGAGCAACCTGTTCTGTTAACAGATTAAGGAGTTGATATTGAATTAACATATAATGAGGAACATGATCACTAGAGAAACATGATCACTATTCCTTTTTTTTTCAGTTAAGCTTTTAAGAATAAAGTGAATTCTTCATTGATTTCCATTCTAGGCCCAAAAGCTTTATTAACCTCAAAGAATATTAAAATCACATGATGTTAAAATTAGATATAAGATAGTCTGATCACCCTCTCTTCTGTGACACCCCACTAAACAGACAATTCTCTATTGCAAGGAACTTTACTATTATAAAATGGCATAGAAGATTTGACTTCTAGCCTATCCCATAAAAGATGTGTGACATCAAATTAGTTAATTGTTCTAAACCTCATTTTAACACCTGTTAAATGGAAATAAAATGCTACATACAGTCATATGAAATATTTAAGCATAATAGATGTTTTGTAAATCCTAATAGGTATTACCATTGTTGTTATTTTTTGGCCATTTTTTTCAAAAGCATGATGTTTTGTGCAGCTCATCTGCTTCTGATACAATATCTCCTTCATTTAAGATGGTTTCTAGTTTTGTATAATTATCTCTAATTCTAGATTCTTCAAGTCACAGAAAATCACTTTTATGACCAGATTATGTTTCTCTTTTAAGTTCTGTACATGCATTATTTATTGATTCATTAAACACCCTAATTGTGACTATTTTTCTCATCTATTAAACAAGGGTATTAATAGTACTTACCTCATAGAACTTCTATGAACATTAGATGAGATAATGATAGTAAAACATGATCCATTGCCTGTCATGTAGTGAATATTGTGTAGATTAAAGCTATTATCTCAATATTATTTATAGTACTTTCAAAATTTCAAATTTTTCATTTGGTTTTTGAAAAGTTACACCATTCCTCAACCATGTTTGACTCATTCTTCCTACTTTTACGTAGAGAATTTTATTGAGTTTATATATTATATATATATGTATATTTTACAACTTGGTACACAGATTTATCAGTCTCAGCTAAAACCTACAGATTGCCTTTTCCTCTAGTCAAAGAGCTAACTGATAAAAAAGCCTTCTTAATAAATCTAAACCAAATTTTTATACATTTATTTACAAATAATTTAGAATAACTGTATCCATTTTAATATGCCCTAAATACATGATGATCTCAAATTTTATTCTTGAAAAGGTCAAGGGGAAAGAAAGGAATTCAAAGTGCAGACCCAGGGAACTATCAATGTCATTCTAGAAGGATTAATTTAAAATATGCAAACTAACACATAAATTTTATCTTTTGTCAAAAATGTATATTTACTCCATTATTCTTAGTTTAACAGAACAAATAATTTATATATCTTTATCTAAAATTGGTTAAGAGGTTTAGCCTTTTCTAAAAAGCTCAATGTAGTCATTTCAGCCTCAGCTTCTTTGGCATGAACGCATTTGTGAATTTTTTGTGACAGTAAGCCAGTCATTATTATGCATGGGGGACTCTGGTCGAAATGCAATATTTTGTACTAATTGCTAACAGAAAGATCTGTAATATTGGCTGCATGATTTGCCCCTTACATGTGCCCAGCTATAACGATCTGAATTTAGTACTGCATTTGTTAATATTAGACACAAATTTATTCTGACACTTTTATAGGCAAAGCCTCGGAAACATTTAGTCATGTAAAATATAATCATAGTCTTGAAATATTTGCTTTTGCTCTCATGCATTTTAGGCAGGATCTCACTTTATAACCTTTCTGTATTGCTGAATTAGGAAAATTGTTTGGTGAGGTTATTTGGGGTCCTGATTATGAGATAGGTGTTAATTTACACTGTACCCTTATCAAAGACCAGTTGTTTACAGAATGTGAATATTCCTCGTCTCTGTACACTCTTCATATCTTCCTATCATAGTGAGTTAAATTCATTTTTAAATTGCATCCAATTTCCAGTGTCTGTTGCCAGACACTTCAGACTTTTGAGGGCAAAGAAAAGTAACTCGTGGTATAAGTGAAGTATTTCATGTCAGAATGAAACAGCAAACCATTATGCAAAGGGCATAATTCCTGGTGTGTTTACCTTATAACTGAATGAGCTAGACTTGTACAGAAGCTGTGAAAAAAATCCCCATGACTATCATTTTCATAAGTCTTTCTGACCCATTGAGACAGATGTTAGTATATTACTTGGAGCGTAAAATAAAATTTACCTTTCACTTATGGAAATGTGCTTGTACTTTGTTCCCCCAAAAGCAAACACAAAGACCATGAGACATGGGGATAATAATAGACCTTTGCACACAGAGACATAACATGGAATGTATGAGTCCTTGAAAGAGCAATTAAATACTTTTTCATTTCAGCAACTGAAGATGAGGAACCAAAACAGATGGGCAGGGGGTAGAATAAATGAGAGAAAAATCAGTATTCATCATGCCTCTTGGCATTCCAGCTCAGCAATTTACTCTGTAGTATATCACAATAAATCAGATCTAGTTTTCCATTCCAGACCCTAGTTTATTCTTATTTGAAATGAAAACTGAGAAAACTGTGGGTACTTTCCCTGGAAATTTCTAGAATCATTCAGTCAGGAGCCTCTAGCCATATTATTATCAACAAGCCAACTCAATTCCTTCTTGGAAATAGATAAGTTACACATCATAAATAAATTAGAGAAAGGACTACTATGGGATTCCTGAAGTACATTCCTCCCTAAAAAGCATGGTGAGATACCATATTATCAAATATCTTTCAGAATCTTGAAACTGAAAAGACCAAATTACTTGCTTATATTCTGGGATTATCTTCCAAAAATCCAGCCTCACTAGAAATAAATAGAACTTGTTTGGGCTCCATGGAAAGGAAAAACTTCACATTTTTAGTAATTCTTAATAATATGAAGAATTGTTACAAATGCTTGTTTTTAATTTGTGAAATGCAACTTTAAAGTCTCTCAGTTAAAATTCATGCTCTGAATCATTGTGGCAAAACTTAGGGATGTGTGTTGGTTATCTGTTGCTGCCAATCTGCAATGTAAAATGCCAACTATCTACAGTGTAGCCTCATGATTCTGTAGGTTGACAATTTGGGCTGGGGTCAGTAAAACAGGGCTTTTACTGCTGTGCCTGGTGGTGTCTGAATGGCCCTAATTACAGGGTGGGAACTCTACTGGTAGCAAATTGGACATGCCCCTCTCTGTCTCCTGTTATCCTTGCTCTTGCAGGGGGTTGTCCTCAAGGTAACAGGGTTTCAAGAGTATGAAAGAAAAAAACCACTAACACCTTGAGACTAAGGCTCAGAAGTCAAAAACTATCCCTGTGTCTCATTCTGTTGATCAGAGTGTATTCAAAGCCAATGTAGATTTGAGGGAAGAGAAGTAAACTTAACCTCTTCACAGGAGCGGCAGCAAAGATGTAATCATTTATAACCTACTACTGAAATCAGCACCCCCTTGATCTGGTCAGTAACCTAGAGGTGGTCTTTCTTGCCTGGTGGTGTTCTGGACCTATTTTTTTGTTCTCTGTCCTGCAAGTATCTCTTTCCTGGGTCATCACTAAATGATGATGCTCCAGTGCAGCCACCACAACAGTCATCCCTGATTTCAGATGGTCTCCCTCCTCAAATCACAACACAGTTTTCTTCCTGTGATGATTGTTTGCATCCCATCCCTCTGGTGCTTGCAATCAGCATGATTCACCATTTCCTATCAAACATGTCACTCTCACATTCAGAAGTCTCCTGTTTGACCACTATCCTTCCCCTCTCTGACTTGAACATTCTGTCCCCTATCTTACACTCATGAACATCCTCAGCCATTGTTAGGCCAAAATATTTTCTTGCTTTTCATTCACAAAGATATTAATTCACAAGTATTTATTGAATGTTTACTGTGTTAAAGACATTTTCTTGGCACAGTGAACAAGGTGTTTAAGGTCCCTCCTAAGTGAGGGAGAAATGATATATACATATATAAACAAAAAACTAAGATAGCCAGTGCAAACATGAGGGCTAAGATAATAAAACAGAGAATTCAGGGGTGACTGGGGAGCAATTCAAGTAAAGGTAACTTCAAAGTCATCAGGATCTTACGTTCTGAGCAAGTAACACTTGAACATTTGACCTGTATACCCAAAAGTCAAGAGGATGAAGATGAAGTGCCTGAAGTAGAAAACTCCACAAGCAAAATGAACCTGTCCACATCCTTACCCGCTTTAGCATTGCGCATCCCTACCATTTACCATTTGGCAGGCAGGGGAAGGACCCAGGATCTGTTTTTATAAATCCCCATGTGATTCTAATGTGCACCCAAAGCTAAAAACGACTGATCTCCAGCAGAGCTTTTCAGACTTTGTTATCACATGGAATCTTTCTCAAATGCAGCCAGTGGTTTACAAGATCTGGGATAGAGCCCAAGACTATGCATTTCTGAGGAGCTCCCAGGCAGTGCCAAGACTGCTAGTGTAGTAACTACTCACAGCAGGTGCACAGACCAGCAGTATGGATGTCCAGGAACTTGTTAGGAAAGCACATGCTCAGTCCAAGAATCAGACACCAGGGAATACAGTCATCTCCTGAATCAGAAACCTGGGGCATTCCAAGTCCCCTGGAATTTCAGAAAATCCTCTGGGTGACTCTAAGGCCTACTGATGTTGGAGAACCAGCCAGGATCTAGGTTTTTAGGCATGATCAGTTTGGCACTTAATTGTGTCCTGTGTTGCATTTCTATAATTCTTTCATGAGGTAACTCTGTTGAAGCTTGCGCTGAACAAGGCTATGAAGCCACAATGTCCTCCTCCTTTTATTTAGTTTCCATAATGCACAAATTCTTCCATTCTAGTTAGGAGGATGAGAGAGACACAGGTACTAGGAATGAAACTGATCAAATTATGTTGTTATACTGTGTGCATGTATACAAATATGTAGCATCGAATCCCACTATTATGTAGACTTATAGTTGACCTATAAAAAAATCAGAAGAGACACAGCTCCATTTCCAGCCTTCTGACCCTGCTCCCAAAGCTTTTGTTCACTCAACTTGTCAAGTATTGGGAGCTTGCAGAACCCCTGCAGATGACACTCCATGGTTGCAGGTATCACCTGCAAGGAGCTGATTTATCAAAAGCCCTGCTGGGGCAGTTTAATCCCTGTGAAGAGATATTGTAACTCACCTCTAACTGCTGTCCTATCAAAAAATCACCCTCTATACTACTTCTCTTTGTTTACAAGCTTCTGTTAATGGTTTTCTCTCCATTAAGCCACTCAGGGGAGTGCTATTTAGAGAACTAATTGAATTCTTGCCAGTTTGGGGCATGATTCAGTACTGTTTCAGATCTCAGTATTTTCCATGTTAGGTATTTTCCTCTCCTGTAATGTGTTTAGTCTTGATACTTCCATCTGCAGAGTAGAAGTTAGAGATGTTAACTATATACATGAATTTATCTATGTCATAACATGGTAATATATGCTTTTCATGAAGAGACACCTACCTCGTTATGCTGCAGAGTAAAACTAAAAAGTGCTAAGTGAAATATATATAATTTAAAATCTCCCAAAATATCAATACATGTTAATTTTAGAAATCGTACTATTTGTGAAATTAATTTGATAATAAAGAGATTTAAAAATCCAATTTCTCTCTACTAACTCTACCCCCAAATTTGAAGAGTTCCTCTTTCTGATCACTGAAAAGATTGTAAATACAATATTAGCACTCTCGGCTACTTAAAAGGTAAAACTTTCCTGACCCTTAGCCATTATTTATCTACAGGACCAGATAAGGTTAATCATCAAGGTGAGGATTTATGGACTGTATCAAACCATGGATGAAAAAGTGTGAGGTTAGCTACAGAGGAAGAGTTGGCAAACAAATGAGTAAATAAATAAATATCAAGACAAGGCAAAAACAATAATTATAAAAAGAAAATTTCTTTTGACTTTAAAAATAATTCTGTTTAATATGTAATCAAATGATAACTTCCATAATTTTCAATATGTAATACATGAAGCACATGCAGGACAACTTCTTGAGTATAGCACTGCACATTATTATACATAGAACAATTTGAATGCAATATGTTTTATTCCGTAGCTACAGATTTCCTCTAGATTGCTCCTGTTGGGACTTTGGAGTGTTCTATAATTTTATATTCTGTGTCTCACCTTTCCTTTACTACTTTTGCAATATGCTTCTTTTCCCTAAAAGTCTATTTGGTCCTCCTTTTGGTCCCTCTATGTAATTCATCCTCTATATTTCCGGTTCTGGGTGGCAGGTTTATCTGCTCCATTGTTATTATTCTCATCTTTTCTCAACTGCCATCCATTCAATAGCATTAATTATCTGAGATGAGTGCTACTCTTTCTCACAGAATTATGCTTGGACCATAAACTATTTCATTGCTGAAATCTTTGAACATCTGGTTGGCATGTTTAGCAGAAGTAAATATTCTTTGTTGTTTCCCTTTCAGTTTGTGGCGATGAATGCACAGGCCTGCTTCTCGGTGACCTGGCTCGCCTGGAGCAGATGGCCATGAGCATCAACCTTACGGGCCCACTCCCTGCTCCATATAAAATTCTCTATGGCATTGAAAATACAACTCAAGAACTAAAGGTAGGTTGGTGCAGTAACAGCCAGAGCCAGGGCCAAGGTGACAGAAGCATCCCAAGTGACACTGGCCATAATTGGTAAATGCTCTTTCCACTGCTCCAAATCATAGGAAGCAGCTGTTAGGGAAGCTCACATTTTCTAAACCAGTCTTTTTCAAACTGGAAAACTATAATATGCAGAGTGCCATTAAAAGAAAAAGAGTCTCATGTATACCCCCTACAGTTTTCCCTAAATCAATTTTATTATGTGACTTAAATATGTGTGAACATAAAATCAGGTATGAACTCCTTATACTTATAGCTCCATAAAATCAAAACAAATTAATTCTTACAAAAGTCTACAAAGCCAATAAAATTCAAATTAAAAACATTAATCTAAAGTAATATAATTTTGGTTAAAGTAAATTGCTACTTGCAACAAGAGTATGATTCTGACTACCTCCACATGAGTTCTTTCTTCAGCAGGTGGTACGAGGTAGCTCAGTTGTCTCATCTTTCCAGAGTTAAACTAGAGAGCTCCTTGCAAGGGTGCATGACTTTTGGCATCCTTTGACAAGTGCCTGTGACTCATAGGCTCAAATTTTCCATACAATCCAACATGTAAGCAGATATAGTCTCTGATATCAGGAGTTAGTGTGCATCTTGGGTGCCTACCCTGGGGTCCAGAAGAGCTTACATTAATATTTAAGGTTGGTGTTAAAATGAAAACTCAAGATTAAATTTTTGTTCTAAAGATCTAGTAGACCTTTGAAAGTACCTCTACAAATCCCAGTTTGATAAACACTATTCTAAAACATTGTTAAAGCTTTTGGTCATTGATGGTATAGGAAGACATATTAAGAAATTTGAGGTTGTTTTAAAAAGATGAAAAGTATTTAATTACATGCTATCAGTCAGTTACCAAGTATTTATGAGAAATTTTAGAATACCCAGAGTTTCACTTGATACTCTAGGGTATTTTTTGACTTCTATAATATTGTCAAAAGCCTCAGGAATCTTAGATTCTATGTAGCTTTAAAAAATCATTGAGAAATAATTCAACAATTAGCAAAAGTCATTCTATGTGCTTTATCAAAATTGGAAGTACAATAGAGTGCAAGGACTAGAGAAATCAGTAAGATTCTGGATAACTAGAGAATGCACCCTTAATGAGAGTATAATTTGTGTTCAAAGTCAAAGGGTAGATACCATTTTAATAAGCATAGAAGTATTAGTGAGGGCAAGGAAGAAATCCAAAATTGATTTACTCAATCATGACATATTCTCATCTAAGGAATATATTTTTAATCCTGACCATAGCCTTATTATTATGCCTACTTTACTGAAAAAGTTACTAATGATGATAGCAAGAATAACTAAAGTTTATTGGAAAACTGAGCAATTAACAGAATTCCTACACAAATAACTATACAAAACTCATATAGAAACTCCAAGAACTAAGAAAGGAATTTTTGTGGATTGAATACTTATGTTCCCCCACAGAGTTCATATATTGAAGGCTTATCTTAGTCTGTTTAGGCTGCTATAACAAAATGCTATAAACTGGGTAGTTTGTAAAGCACAGGAACTTATTCTTCACCATTCTAGAGATTTGGAAGTCCAAGATAAAGGCATATTGTGCATCTGATGAAGGTCTCTTCCTCATAGATGGTGCCTTCTTGCTGTGTCCTCATATGGTAGGAGAGAATAGCTGGCTTTATTTGATCTCTTTGATAAGGGCACTAATCCCAATCACGAGGTCTGTACTCTCATGTCCTTATCGCTTCCCCAAAGCACTACTTCCTAATACCTTCATCTAAAATTTTTGAAGGGGACAAACATTCCCTAACAATAATAAGCCCCAGCTGGGTAATGTCATGGTGTTTGGAGAAAGAGTCTTAGGGCATGAAGGTAAAGACCTCACAATGGAATTAGTGGCCTCATATGAAGAAGTGATGCAATCTCCTATGCCCCCACCCCACTCCTTCTCCCTTTCCTTATCCTTCTCCCTGCTATTTGAGAATATAAGGAGAAACTAGCCATCTGTATATCTGTAAGCCCTGATAGGAACCAAATTGACGCCTTGATCTTAGACTTGTGGTTGCACAAACCACAAGTTCGTAGTATTTCTTTTTTTAGCTGTCTTGTCTAAGACAGAAGTACTGTGATATCTTTGTTTTTTAAGTAGGGAAACTGAGGCGCCAAGAAGTTTTTGTATAAGGCACAAAGTTTCATAGCTATTGAGTGCAGAACTAGGATTAAAATAGAGGTAGTATAACTTTAAGGACTATCAGAATGACTGTCTTTATAAAACTCAGAGAGATAAAGTAACTTGCCAGGGAAGATCCAGCAAGATCTCCCTGACCTGCAGCCCCTGCTTGCTCTTGCCATTGAGTCACATCATATGAGCAGAGGAGAGGTATGGAGGAGGCCTGTCTAGCAGACATTACAAGTCAGGCTACTAGTGACTGATAAAGCTGGGGACTTGAGTAGGGCAGACTGATATAAAGGACAACCTTGAAAGCAGACAGAGGAACCTGAGTTTCCTCCATAGTCCTAATATTCAAGGATATAAAGCTTCCACAAAGAGGATGCCAACCAGTTATTTTCCATGTGCATGGAGTGAATGCAAAGAAAAGAAATTAAATTAGAAAGGCAAACATTTCAGTTAGATGTAAGTAATTTTTTTAAAATAATACTTAAGCAATGGACAATGAAGTGCTAAAGGGCCCTGTGGAAGAAGTTCCAATCGTCACCAAGCTAAGGACTTTAGTTGTCCACCCTCTTACATCTGGGTGTTAATTAAAATGAGCTTGCTTTCCTTAAATTCCAAACTCTCTCGATTCTGTGTATTCTTAATCCATAATTCATTAAGTAATTGGATACTTAACATCCCATTTTGATATTTTAAAACCTTAAGCAGGTTATTTAACCTCTTTCCTCAGTTTCTTTCACTGTGGCAATGCTCCCTAGGTCCCAGTCAAAGACCACCAAGACCACACACATGATGGAATGAAGTGGGTTTATTAGCTCACTCCAGCTATGGACATGGATCACCAGGGGGAATAGTGGGGCATCTCAATAAGAGGGTGTTAGGAAGAACATAGAATATGTTGGGCTTGTGCTCAGTGGTTTGAAGGCAGATTTCCAGGAAGCAGAGGTTAGTACTCAATCGGGTGCTATTAGGAAGTGGGGGTAATTATGTAATTGAATAGTCTAATGACGTATCTAGGAAGAACAGGGAGAAACAAACTATGAGTGAGGAAAGTGTGGTCCTTCATATTAGCCAGGAAATGGGATTTTTTGGTATTATCTAAGCACAGAGAAATAGTGTTGTCTGTGCTGAGATCAGATTATAGAATGGTCTCATTTTTCCTTTTATTCACCACTATCACATAGTGACCCTATCTAATCTCGTGAAATTGTATATTCAATAGGAGAAGAAAGTGGCCTGTGAATGCCAGTCCAGCTCTTACCTATCCTGAGTCCAGGCCAGTTAGTGCCAGGGTCTCTGTGCCAAGTGCCGCTGTTCTCTTTCTTACCTGCAAACTGTGTCTCTGTTGATTGGAACCAGGAGCATTGTAGAGGTTCATCTTAATTCTACTTGATACTAGCTGTGTGAACTTGGGCAGATTTTTAACTCTCTTTAAGTCACAGTTTTGCTCATCCACAAAATGGAATGACACGTACCAGATAGGGCTTCTGTAAGAATTAAGTGAAAGCAAATACAAAAATCAATCAAACAAACAAAACCAAAGCATATAGTAATTTCTCAATAAATTGCTGCAATTTTTGCTATTTGCCAGAGTATTTAGCATAATGCTCAGTATATAAGTGCCCACTTGAATCAGCAGTTTTTTTTTTTTTTTTAAGGTAAAAAACCAAGTTCTTTGTATATATAGGAAAACTGTGTTCTGTTCAACCCTATGACTACTGCAAAACCACTTACTGAAGTGTGTATGGGATGAATTGTTTTTCAGCACCTCCTCTCACCCCAGCGGGCCCCTGAGAGACTTATTCAGCTGGCAGAAGGCAATCTGAATACACTCGTGATGGAAATGAATGAGCTTCTGACCAGGGTAAGTTGGCAAAATCGTGAGTCTTCTTAAAGTAGATGGATATAAGAAATTAATTTCTATTGGAACTATCAAAGTTCAGAGACCCTAATCTTGTTCATCCCATTCTGATGCTCATCATGACTTGTTACTTCTGCTTCAAATCAAATCTTAAAAGCCAGTAGCAGGTCCTCCCCCATCCAACAGAAAAAGATTGTGATTCTTGGGAATTAAGGACAAAGACCAAAAATATGAGAATGGCAATGTATTTTGAGGACTGTATTCAGTAGCCTTTATGCTAAAGTTTTTATCAATTCTAAATTTCAAAATCACTGTCCTTGATTTGTGGAAAGAAAAACAAATGAAAATACTTGTGGTCTCTTTAATCCCCTCATGGAATTTTTCATTGTATTGAAACAGTTTCTATCAATATGCTTACATAAAAAAAGGAAATCTTCTTTATTGTGAAAACCCCAAGTATTTAAGATACCTTTTAGAGTCAGAATACAAAATCCATGTCACATTATCAGACTTTTTCAGGAATTGGTAGTTTTAAATTTTCAAAATGCCAGAGGGTCGTTTCTTTTTTGCTGGGAGAGAATGAAGAAAACAACATAAAGCCCGCCATCTTGTGGCCAGAAAAATGCATGAACAAGAATCCAGCCTGCTCTGTGGGGATTGGGTTGATTATCCAAGTTTAAGCTTTAAATGACAAAGAATACTAGAGCTAGAAGGTTTTAGAGATTATCTACTCCATTTTGTATTTTAAAGAAGAGTTGCCTCAGGCCAGATAGCTAAATGAATCGACAATGGCCATCAATTCCCTACTCAAGGACCTAACCAGGAACAAACTCCAGAGTCCCATTGGCCCAGTACTTTTTCCACATAAACTGCTGCTGGATTAGGAAAATTTCCATAGGGAAATCAAATGGCTTCTGAGCACATAATGCTAAACAATGGCCGTGATGTTACAAGTAGCATACTAAACACTTTTTCAGGATCTCAAACCAGCAATGTAGAATGTACATAGTTTCTTGCCAAATATATTTAGACCCTGAATTAATTTGAGTGTATGAATCTCATATTAATTTTATATTTAATAATTTATCTGTTACGTTAGTATTACTAAATAAGAGATTTTAAATGAATCCTGGCAGAGTGAACTCAATTCAATTTGTATATTCACCCTCATGCAAAGCCCAAGTGTTGTCAGATGAAAAATATTAATGAGACTTAATCTGTCTTCAAGGACCTTTTTGTCGCGTGTGTGTGTGTGTGTGTGTGTGTGTGTGTTTATGTATATGTGTATGTGTAAGGGTGTATGTGCGTTGTAATATTTAGCTGTATGGAGGATAGTATTCATCAACTACATACAAATATATGTATACATGTACATATGTATGTATCTGTATGTAGTTCACTAATTCTAGATGGCCCTCCCATACCCACAGCCACCCTTACTATTCACATCCCCCAACAGAGTGGTGCTTTTGTTAGGATCAATGAACCGATAGTGCTATATTATTATCAACCAACATTCAGTATATAACTCTTATATAGAGTTATAACTCTTATATGGAGTTATATATTCCATACAAACACATCTTGATATTTAACTCTTGGAGTTATATATTCCATACAAACACATCTTGATATTTATCCATCATTATAGTATCCTACAGAAAAGTACCACTACCCTAGAAATCTTTTGTGCTCCACCTCCTCATTATCTCTCTTCCCTAACCCATAGCAACTGCTAGTCTTTTCACTGTCTACGTAGTTTGGTTTTTATTGGAAAGTCCTGTAATTGGAATCACATAGGATGTAGCTTTTACAGATTAGCTTCTTTCCCTTAGTAATATGCATCTAAAGTTTATATCCTTTCATGGCTTAATAGCTTGTTTCTTTATAATGCTGAATAATATTACATTGTCTGGATATATCAGTTTATATGCTCACTTACTGAAGGACACTGGTTTCTTCCAAGTTTGGCAATAGGAATAAAGTGACCGTGAATATCTATATTCAAATTTCTGTGAGAACATATTTTTGAGTTGCTTGGGTACAAACCATACCAGTCTGATTGCTGGGTTTCTTGGTAAGAGTGTGTTTAGTTTTATAAGAAATTGAGAAAATGTCTTCCCACTTGGCTGTCCCATTTTGTATTCCGAGCAGCAAGGAATGAGAGTTGCTATGGCTCCACATCCTCACCAGAGTTTGGTGGTGTCAGTGATCTGGATTTGGATCATTCTAAAAGGTGTTCATGGTATCTCATATTTGTTTCACTTGCAATCCTCTAATGATACATGATGTCGGTGTCTTCAGCTACTTTATTTGCTATCCATATATCTTCTTTGAGAAGGAATCTTTATCCCATTTTTAATTGCATAGTTTTCTTACTGTCAAATTTTACGTGTTTTCTGTGTATTTTGTATAACAGTTCTTTGTCACATATGTTGTTTGTGAGTATCTTCAACTCCAGCTTGCCTTCTCATTCTTGTAAGAGTATATTTCAAAGAGCAGAACTTTTTAATTTTAGCGATGTCCAGCTTATCAGTTATTTCTTTCATGTTTGTACGTTGGGTTTTGTAACTCAAAAATCACTGCCAATAAATCAAGGATGACATTCTTTTTTATATCTGAGGTGCAATCCAACATAGGATGGTCAAGTTCTCTCTGCAGATGATTCTGATGTCAGCCAGAATTGGGAACTACAATGATCCTAGTCATTAACGCAATGACTAAGACTCCCCTTCTCTGGAAAGTGCTTTTGACTGGTCTTAGTTTTATGATGCTCTTTCCCCACCTATCCCTGCTATGGCTGGGCATGTACGGTGACTTCAATTCTTTTGGATAAATAGCAAGGAGTAGTATAACTGGTGATCCAGTCACAGCCTTTTCAGGAACTTCCATACAGATTTCCATAACATCTCTACTAATGTAAAATCCCACCCAATGGTCTATGTTTTCTTTTTTCCCTCATCCTCAATAGCATTTATTGTTATTTTCACTCTTAATGATTGGTATTCTAACTGGAGTAAAATGAAATCTCATACTTTTGATTTGCATTTCCCTGATGGTTAAAGATGTTAAGGTTTTTTTAATATATATAATTGCTGCCTGTTTGGACTTCTTTTGAGAAATATCTGTTTAGTTCCTCTGTCCATTTATCGATTGGGTTATTTGGTTTTTCTTTTCTTTCTTTTTTTTTCTGGTGTTAAGCATTGTAAGTTCTTTATGTGTTCTGGATATTAATCCTCTGTCAGAAGAGCAGCTGGCAAAGATTTTCTAAAATTCTGTAGATCCTCTTTTCATGCTGTTATTTCCTTGCTATATAGAAGATGTTTAGTTTGATGCTCTCTCATTTATTGATGGTTGGTATTACCTCCTGAGCTAAGGGGGTCCTGTAGAAGAAGTTGCTCCCTATGTCTATATGCTAAAGTGTTTACCTTCTATTTTCTTGTAGGAGTTACAAAGTTTCTGATCTTATTCCTAGGTAGCTAATCCTTTTTTTTTTTTTTTTCCCATTACCATAGATTGAACTCAGGAGCACTCAACCACTATGCCATATCCCCAGTCTTCTATTGCATTTTATTTAGAGACAGGGTCTCACTGAGTTGCTTAGTGCCTTGCTTTTGCTGAAGCTGGCTTTGAATTAATGATCCTCCTGCCTCAACTGATCCCTTTTGAGTTGACTTTAGTGCAGAATGAGACATGTAGGCCTACTTTCAATCTTTTACATATGGATATTCAGTTTTCACAGTATTATTTGTTAAAAAGTCTGTCTTTTTCTGTAATGAATATATTTGGTAACTCTGTTAAAAAATCAGAAGCTATCTATGTGAGTTTGTCTCTGTTGTCTCTTCTGTTCCGTTGGTCCATTTTTTGTACCACTGCCATGCTGATTTTGTTACTGTAGCTCTGTATTATAATTTTAAGTCAGATGTGGTGATGCCTCCAGCTTTATTTGCTGAGAATAGTTTCAGCTATTCTGAATCTTTTATTCTTTCATATGAAATTTAGAATTGTTTTTCTAGTTCTGGGGGGAAATATAGGCATTTAATGGTGATTACATTGAACCTGCATCACATTTGGAAGTATGATTATTTTAATAATCTTAATTCTGCCTATCCATGAGCATGAGAGGTCTTTCCATCTTCTGGTATCTTCTTCAGTTTCTTTTTCAGTGTTTTATGATTTTTATTGAATAGGTATTTCATCTTTTTCTTTAGAATTATTACTAAGCATTTTATTTATTTATTTTGAAGCTGTGGTAAATAAAATTGTTTCTTTTTCAGTAGATTGTTTAATGTATAGAAAAGCTGTTGAATTTAGCATGTTGATTTTGTATCCTGCTACTTTGCTGAATTTGTTATCAGTTTCAGAAGTACTGGTCGACGTTTTTGGATCTTCTAAGTATAGGATCACATCATCTGTAAACAGTGATAATTTGACATCTTCCTTTCCTATTTGTATCCCTTTGTTTCTTTTTCTTGCCTAATTGGGCTAAAATTTCAAGTTCTATATTGAATGGGATTGGTTAGAGTGAACATCCTTGCCTTTTTCTTGATTTAGAAGAAATGATTTCAGTTTCCTCCCTTCAGGATAATGTTGGCTTTGGATTTGTCATTTATGTATTTATGTCCTTTGTGAGTTTCCTGTAAGTTCCTTCTATCCTTAGTTTCTTCAGGATTTTAATCTTGAATAGGTGCTGAATTTTGTCAAAGACTTTGATAATCATAAATTTTTTCCTTGATTCTATTAATGTAGTATATTACATTTATTGAATCATCCTTGCCTCCCTGGAATGAAACCAAATTGATCATGGTATAAAATCTTTTAATTTGCTAATATTTTATCAAGAATTTTTGCATCTAAGTTCATTAAGAATATTGGTCTGTATTTTTCTTTTTCTGACAAGCCCTTATCTCATTTTGGTATCAGGGTGATACTGGCTTCATAGAAAGAGCTTATAGATGCTCCCTCTCCATTTCATAAAATAAGTTGAGGAGCATTGGCATTCCTTATTCTTTAAAGACTGATAAAATTCAGCTGTGAATCCATCTGATGCTTGGCTTTTCTTTGTAGAAGGCTTTTTATTACTACTTTCTTCTCATTTCTTATTACTGGTCTGTTTAAGTTTTCTGTATTCTCTTAGTTCAGTTTTGGTGGGTTGTGAATGTCTAAAAATTTATCTATTTCTTCTAGATTTTTAAATTTATTAGAGTATATGTTTTCAAAATAACCCCTAATGATCCTCTGAATTTCAGTGATGTCTAGGGTGATATAATCCCCTTTTTCATTTTTAATTTTATTAATTTGAGTTTTCTCTCTCTCTTTTGCTAAGTTTGTCTAAGGTCTAGTAATCTTGTTTATATTTTTAATGAACCATATCATTTCATTGAATCTTTGAATTGTCCTTTTATTCTGTATCATTATTTCTGTTCTGATCATATTAATTCTTTCCTTCTACCAGTTTTTAAGGTGGTTCACTATTTTTTTCTAAGATCTGATGTATGCATATATATATGTATATATCATTAGGCTATTTATTTGGGATCTTTTTGATATTTTTAATGTTAGTGTTCATAATCTTTCCTATTATAACTGCCTTTACCATGTACCAGAGATTCTGGTGTGTTGTCTCTCTATTCTCATTTGATTCAAAAAAATTTTTAAATTTCTCCCCTGATTTCTTCTATGACTCAATCACTCAAAAGGGTATTTTTCAATTTCCATGAATTTATATTTTCTGTAGTTCTTGCTGTTTTTGATTTCTAATTTGATTCTATTATAATTTGATAAAAAGCAAGAAATTATTTCAACTTCTTTTGTATTTTCCAGGACTTATCTTCTTACTTAAAATGTGATTTTTTTTCTGGAGAAAGTTTCATGAGCAGCTGAGAAGAAAGCGTATTCAGCTGTTGTTAGAAAGTGTATACTTTGTTGATGTCTGTTAAATCTGTTTAATCTACAGTATACTTTAATTCTGTAGTATTGCTGATTTTATGTCTGGATAACCTATTTATTAGTGATAGTGGATTTTTAAAATCACCTAGTATAATTGGATTGGGTTCTCTCTGAGCCTGCTGATACAGTCTTGGAGATCAGGAATTGGTCCTCATTCCCCATGTTAAAGATTAAATATCCAAGAAATGCCACAGCAAATGTAGAAAGTAAGCTTTATTTAAGAAATAGACAGAAACAGACTTCTCCAGAGAGAAGTAGGATCCAAAGCTGGGTACCCACAGGAGTGGGTATGTCTTGCTCTTTTATAGACCCCAGAGGCCCACACCTTCTCTTTCTTCTCCTCCTAAGGGAAGGAAGGAGTAAGAACACAGGATAATCACTTGTATTGTGATCCCCAGAGGTGCTAGCCACCCATTTAGCTGGGAAGTGTGATCCCTGAGGTTAGCAGTTAGCAACCTGGTGATAACCAGCCATCACACTCTTTCAAGTCCCATCATTCATTATCTACACTGATTGCCAGGCCTTCTACCCTCTGCCTCAGTTTGTTGAAGAATGTGACATTTCCTTTCCCCTCAGACCAGGTGGGGCTGGAAGCGGATTACTTTTTGGCAAAGAAAGTATGTGGGGAGTCAGTGCAATGGACTCATTTAATAGAATTATTCTCTTAAACTTGTGTTCCCACCATCCTCATCTTTGTTCCTTTACAATTTGTTGAGTAGTATTGTTGAGTTTTATATAATCAGGTGCACCGATGTTTGAGGCACAACCATTGACAGTTGTTATATCTTCTTATTGTGTTGTTCTCTTTACTAATATGTAATGACATTCTTTGTCTCTTCTGACTAATTTTGTCTTGAAGTCTACTTTGTCCAGTTTGAAAGTAGCTACTCCTGCTTGCTTTCAGTTTCCATTGGTATGAAATACCATTTTCCATTCTTTCACTTTCAACCTGTGGATATCTTTGCCTAGAAAGTGTGCTTCACGCAGGTAACACATATTTGAGTCTTGTTTTTTAATCCAATCTGCCAGTCTTTGCCTTTTAATTGAAGAATTGAAACCATTTACATTTCAGTGTTATTATAGAGTTATGTATTACTTACTGTCATTTTGTTTTGTCTCAAATATTTTATTTGATCCTAATTCTCATTTTCTCATCTATTCTTCTAATGAGATTTATTTTTCCTGAGTTTTCTTTGATGTTTTAATTTCTTCTCTGTGTAAGGTTGCTATAAATATCTTCTTCAATGCTAGCTTGGTAGACATGAACCTTTAATATATGCTGATCTTGGAAGGGTTTTCTATGATTCTGAAGAATAGCTTTGATGGATATAGCAATTTTGGTTGGTAGTTATTTTCTTTCAGTGCTTGAAATATGTCATTACAAGCCCTCTTGGACTTTATGGTTTCTGCTGAGATGTTTCCTCTTATTCTGATTGTTTTTCCTCTATAGGTGACCTGGTGTTTCTCTTTTGCAGCATTAAAAATTCTTTCTTTGTTCTGAATTTTGGGCATTTTATTTATAATATGTTATGGAGATATTCTTTTCTTTTCTTGATTATTTGGGTTCTAAATGCATCCAGTAACTGAATGTCCATCTTATTTCCAAGGTTTGGAAATTTTTCTATTATTTCAATGAATAGCTTATCAGTGTAATTAACCTGGATCTCTGCTTCTTCTTCAATACCAGTGAGTTTAAAGTTAGGTTTCTTAATGTTGTTCCCAACTTCTTGAATATTCTGGTCATACTTTCTTTATTTTATTTTCTTTAATGTTGTCTGAATGTTTTTGTGTGTATACCTTATCTTCAAGCTCTGAGATTGAAATTCTGTCTTCATCTTGATCTAATCTATTAGAAAACTTTCAACTGAGTGTTTTGTGTGTGTATGTGCATGTGTGTGTGTGTGTTTCTGTATCTTTCATTTCTAAGATTTTTGTTTGGTTCATTTTCTTTATTTTAATGCTCTTTCATATCCTATATTTTCTTTTCTTTTTTAGTTCATTTCTTAGATCTTTTTATTCATTAATTACTTTAACAACCAACTTTTTGAATTCTTTGAGTGATGTTCACCCATTTTGATTTCTGTGGATTCTATTACTGGGAATTATAAACTTTTATAAATATCATGTAAGCTTGTTTTGTCATGTTTTCTGAGATCATATGTTGTTTGTATATCTGTTATGTTGACTTCCTCTTCCTCTATTATGTAAAAGATTTTTAGTGAGCAGTTATCTCCTTACAATAAGCCTTGGGGTAGGGATAGGTCTTAGCAACAATTCATTCAATCAGTATATCAAAGTGCTAAGTTTAAGCACCAGCCTTGCTTTGAAAGGAGAGAACAATTGCCATTATCAGTGGTAATTTAAGAGCAAACCATTCATCAATATATATTTAAAAATTTGTTGTAATGATCTCTACAGCTAAACTAACCAATGAGTATATTGGATGAGAAATAAGGCAGAATAAGGTGAAAAATTAAGCATTAATGATAGTATACTTGATACTAAATAATATTTCAAGAAGGGAAACAAACAAAAGAAGAAATAGGTGGGTAGAAAAGAGAGACAAAAGAAAATTAAGGGGAAAAAAAGGAAAGAAAAGGGTTGGAGGTGATGAAGAGGAAACCAGGTATTAAGAAAATATACAGGTAGAATCAAATTAATTATAATCATGAAAAAACAAATAATGAGAAAAGACACAACAAAATATTTATACTACACACAAAACAGTTAACATGATAGCAGTCATAAAAAGTTTTGGCCTTGCTGAAATTTTTAAAATGTAGATTTCTCTTTTGTGCACTTATAAAAACAGGTATGAGTTCACCATTGTAGTTTCTGGTTTGTGGAGAATGGCAGCACAGGACAGAGGTATAAACTGGCCAGGTTGCTGGGGAGCAAGGTAGTGGCTGGCAGCTAAGGTGCAGAGTGGCAGCCAGTGGTTTTGTGAGGGTGTGATGGTGGCTGCTAACAGAGGTATGAGCTGCTCCCTAGGTACCACACTTCCTAGCAGAAGCCTGTGTTGTGCTTGCTGCACCTAGGTACTACAGTGCATGACAATATCATGCACTCTTCTCTGCTCCACCCCACTCCTCTTGCAATCCTAGAGGGAAGAGGGGCAGCTCAGCAGCCTTCAGCTCTAAACAATGTAATTACATAGATTATGCTACTCCCCCATTTCAAAGGTATTCCCCATGATAATATTAGCTGGTATCTCTAGGCGGGATGATCTGCAAAGATTGAATTGCTTCCTGAGCTATAAGCTTAGATGTGATCTCCATAAAATGGCTGCCCACAACAGTTCTCTACCGACAAATCAAGAAAAGTGGAGTACTTCTTATTCACTGGGTGATTTCTCAGCTCCCATCCCAACTTAGTCTGGATGTTTCTTCTGCTGTTTCCGAAGTAAGCTTCTCAGCTTTTCCTCTCCTTCTTTCTCCCTTGTGACTCCTTCTTCCAGACCTGCTGAGATGCTGCAGGTACTGGTTTGGGGTTAATGAATTCTTTCATATTATCTGTTCCAGTAACCAGAATTTCCAAGTCCTTCAAGTCTCTGATCTTCCAATAGTGATAATCAGTGCATTCCCTCTGCCACCTACCTCTTCAATCAGTTGTTCTCTCACTTCTATGAAAGGGTTGAGATAGGCAGCCTTCCTTTCCTCCACCATCTTGAATTCCTGTTCAGATGATTTATATAACAACTGTATTTGTCTGTAGACATACTATTGTTAGCTTTTCCCTGCTTTAAGAGGCAATTTTTTAAAGAAAGTCTTAGAGATAGATCGTCATTTATTTCTCACTCCCCTGCCATTTGCATTTCTATGAGAAGCCCACTACTGAAATATAGTTATAAGACAATCAATGACAAGGTGGTTGCCAAATCCAATGGACACTTTTACTAATTTACTTGAACTCTTTATAGCAATTGCCAGTTTTGATCTTTCTTTCCTTCTTTACATATCATTCTCTTTGTTTTCCTCTTAATTCTCTGGCCTTATTTTTGGAATCTCTTCCTCTGCCTATCCTTTAAATTTGTTGCTTTATATACTCTAGTTCTCAATCCAGATTTCTTCTCACTCTACAAACTCTTTCTGTGGGATTCACTTACAAAGTATAAATTGATAATATATCATCTACATTTTCAAGATAAACTTCATTCTCATACTTCAGTCCTATCTACATAAATGCCAGATAGACCCCTCAAACTGTTTGTCAGCTTTTTGTCACTCTAACCAAAATACCTGACGTGAATAAATTAAAGGATAAAAGACTTGTTTTTGACTCATGGTTTCAGAGATATAATTCCATGGTCTTCTAGCTCCATTTATTTGGTCCTGGTGGAGGAAAACTGCTCAACTCATGACATCTAGTAATCAGAGTAGGGGGTGGGGACCAGTGGAAAGATAAGAAATACCCTTCCAAGGCATGCCCCCAGTGACATACCTCCTTCAACTATGCCCTACCTCCTACAATACTACAGTACACTCCCAGTAGTCCATTCACCTGTTGACAGATGAATCCACTGATGAGGTGAAAGCCCTCATGATGCATTCACTTCCCAGAAGTTCCAACTGTGGACATTTCTACATTGGGGAGTTAGCCTTCAATATAAAGTCATTGGGAGGCATTCCAGATCCACATCACAAAGTAAGCTAAACTCATAGTTTTCCTTTAAATTATGCAGTGACTTTCCACTTTGTTCAGGATAACATGGAATGCTCTCCCATCATAATCTGACCTCCCCAGCTTAATCTCTTCCCTTCATTCACAGTGGGCACATCTGGACCTCTAGGTATTGTGTGTAAGGGCCAGGAACCTAGAATCCTCCTTGATTCCTCTTTCTACTTTATGGCCCTCTTGTTATCTCATGCATTACCCAACCTCTACTTCTGTGTACATCTTCTATCTTCACTGCCCCAATCTCATTATTCTAGTTTGAGATTACCATGTCAGCTTTCTACATGGTCTCTCTGTTTTTACTTATGCTCTTTCCTTGTTCTGCTCTCTACAATGTAGGTTGAATGATCATTTGCTGCTCCAAGTGTGACTACATCACTACAGTGCTTATCTTCCCCTGGCTCATCTTTGGTCTTAGCATACAGGCCAAAATTCCACCTTTGCCACATCTCCCACCACTTGTGCCACTATAGTGCCATCTACACTCCACACTCTGTCACTTTGCCACACATTGTTTTTTTCTGCTGCCTTGATGGTAAACCTCCAAAAACATCTTGTTAATTTCTCTTAACTCCAGATCACTTTTCAAATCTCAGCTCATGAAAGTCCTCTGTGACAGTCCAGTTGTGCTGATATTCCTCCTATGGTTTTCTTATACCACTGTGTTTTTCTTCAGTTTGTTTCTGTAAATTTTTGGCATGATTATTTGATAAATAAGTCTACCCTATCAGACTATAAGTTCCAAAAAAGACAGGAAACCCATTGTTTGGTGTGTATGTGTGTGTGTGTGTGTTCACTATTTATCTCCAACATCATATATATATGTATATATACATATACATATGTATACATATATATATTTAGGAGGTATTCAGTCAATTTTTGTTTAATGAATTGTGAATAATTTAATAACAATTGAACAACATGAAAGCTAGACAAATCCAAAGGAAGTACTAATTTTGAGTTTCTCTAAAATGCATTAAAATCAGACATATATTTGTAGTTATCTTAAATTTTGTATCTTCTTTGATAAATAATTTAAATGTCTATATTCATGAGAAAAATATAGAATAGATAATAGCTTAAACTATATAAAATATTAGAATTAAGCATTATTTGTTTTTACTACCTATTGAAAATTAAATTTAATTAAGATGAAGAACTTCTAAAAGAAACTAGTTTTTGAATCATTTAAGTGCCAACAATATTATATGTATACAATGCCTTCTTTATTCTTTTTGAAGGTGAAATTTTGAACAATATCCTTTATTTCTGTTTATGTATTTTAAAAGAGAGATAGGGTATAGTAATAAATCACATGTATTTGGTTTGGAACTTTCAGAATTGACGCCTGAGATATTTAGGTAGATTTTCCACTTGGAACTGGCTCCTTATCCCACAGGGTCAAATGACTGCTTCCCATCTCTCCTTGGGTGTTGTTGGTCTAGCCTTTGCCTGAGGAGTGCTTCACTGCCACTTAGATATACAGAACTGGTAGTGTTTAAAGATGACCCTTGAGAATATCATGTAAATGAATAGATCAGAAATCTAATTTTAGCAGGAAACCATATGAATCTATAAATGCAAAAGTGGATGACATTTAAACATTGTTGTCTATTGAGTATCAAGATTTGCTCCATTAGCTGCTAGTTTTAACATAAAGAATCTAAAAAAAAAAACACTAGTAATATCCAACCAAGAAAATTATGTGCAAATTTCAAGGGACACAGTGAGAACTGCTTGAGCTAAAGCAAGAAAGTAGCAGCTATATTGTTCAGGGTAAATTAATGTGCATCTAACGGAGATTCATGCAGCCTGGATACAAATACATTAAAAACAAAAGCCAGAAAATAAAAGGAAGTGAAAAGAAAAAAAAAAGACTTGAGTGAACTTGAATGTTAAAAAAATAAAGGTAATCAAAGGTAAGAAAGATACATGTAATACAGTGGAAGGCATCATTACAGAGGAACACTGGAATGATGGGAGTACAAAGGCAAGGGGCTGTGAAAATAAGAAAATCTAAGATAGAGAATGAAAGGAAACATACATCATATTTGGGTAAATAAGATAATTATCAAATACTCAAGGAACAAGATAACAGTGAATGAGAGAAAGATGACTAAGGGCTGGGGATGGTGATTTAATAAAACACAGAAAGAGCCAATCTGGATCCAGCAGACAGCCCCTGTCATGGATTAGTTAGCATTCACATGTAGCATTACAATCGCCTGTCCTAGGGAAACCTGAGTTTGGTGGATTTTGCTTTCCCAGTGATACACTAGCAGTCACTCCTATCTGTAGGAAGTAGAACATTTGTCATGGTCCTCCTTTATGGTGTCTGTCATGGTTTGTTTTAACCAGAGTAACTCTTCAATTTCACTACTATATAATGGAATATGATTTTTAAAAATATATAGAGATGTTGTTCCATTACAGGCTTTGTATTAATTGGCTAAAGGCCAAAACTTCTATGTACAAATAATGTACTCAACAAGCTGTAGCAATTTTCCCCTCCCTCAGAATGCTAAGTTTTTTCATATTTGTTCCTAGTCCTTCTGGGTGTTAGCCAAATATAAAATAGTATTTGGTACAGACAAATATACAAATATTGTACAAATTTGTCTTTGGTCCCCAGTTCCTGATGTGTGAATTTAGGTAGCTACTAAATCTTTCTGGACCTTCACTTCCACCTGTGTGAAAGTGAGGTTCATGCCCCCATGTATCTCACATGCATATCAGTCTGGACACAGCTGAGTCTGACTGTGGAAACCATCTTGCAGAGCGCTAATCCACATAAGTCAATGCTTTTGGTGCCAGGAAACTCACATCACCGCCCCTCCTGGATTGTAGCCAAGCAGGGAAATTCTAGTACATGCTGAAGAAGGGTTTCTTTCTTAGTAAGCCCTACAGTGGTTCTGAAAACTCTGCCCAACCCTCCCTCTACCCTGCCTTCACCAGCATGGAGCTTAGTGCATAATCACAGGCTCAGTTTTGAATTACGGTGAGGACAGTGGCTAGAATACAGTGTAGTTACAACTGGAGGTCCTCATGTCTGGCTCTGTTCCCAAACCCTCAGCTGCAGCCCTTGAGCAACAGCTTCCGATGAGCTCTGAGAAATTCCCAGAAAACTGCTCAGACATCCGCATTTGCTGGCAAGCATAGCACCAGGCATATGGTCAGTTTGAATGTCATTGGGAATCCTCCAACAAGCTTCAGAACTTGAAAGGGCTAGGTGGTTTGGTTATTTCAGCTAGTCACTCAACATTTTTGATCCCCTACAATTTTCCAGGCACTGTGCCTGACCCTCTAAGGAATAAAAAGATGTAAGACTGAGTCCTAGCCTCCACAGATGGAGGCTAGATAGCTATGACCAAGCACCTAGCAAAGTAACTACCTGTTGTAGTCATGAATGGTATTAATGATGGTTGAAAATCTAAGGAGAACATGTGCTAGAATAGGCAAGGATGCCCTTTCAAAGAATATGGGCTAGAACTGGATCATACAGTTTGGATTTACTTTGGGTAAGTGGGGAGAAGTTAAGAATCAATAATATAAACAAAATCTTTTTTCCAAGAAAGAAAGATAAGTAAGAATAGCAATGTGGTAATGAAGGTGACAAGATTCATTAGAAAAATTGTTTTTCAGTCATCTATTTAACCACACTTCAGAGAATATGAGCTGTAAATTAGACATCATACTAGAAGATGGATATAAAGTGATGAGCAAAATAGACCAAGTATTTGCCCTCTTAGAGCTTCCCTTTTAGTTGGGAGGTAGTCGATAAATAGTAAGTCAGTCAGTAATAGTAAATCAATTACTTATTCATTAAAATGAAATAAGTAATTCTAAAATGCATGATGCTAGGAATGAAGCATCCTACTGCAGGAGAAATGTGGAGACCTGGATAAGCACCTGGGAGTGGCTGAGAAGAGCCACTTAAATTGAAAACTGAGGGATGATAGAAGTCCCATCACTGAAAGAGTTAAAACAAAGCATATTAGAGGCAAGGACAACAGGATATAAAAAGTCCCTAGCAAGGGAAAAACTTGGCATATTTAATAAACTAGAAGGAAGCCAGGAGGTTGATTGCATAGAGCCGTAGTGATCCTTTTTTAACGTGTTTTTATCACAAGGCACGTAGGATTCTTGACATCTCAGTGTTGGAGGACTCGTACGATTGGTACTAAGAGTACAATGTCTGGTAACGATGACTTTTCACATCTACCTACTGCAACAGGCCAGTAGGGGAAGTGAAGACAATGAATGTGATCTTGATCATGAAGAATATAAGAAGCAGGGTGTTGACAGATATTATTTCTTTAAAAATTACATGCTTTGAGTTATTCATAAGAATCAGTTAGCTTGATGGTGTGAATATTTTCGTAAATTATGATCATTTAGTAATTTAGTAAAGGTATTGATAAAGCAAAAGATAAAGCAAAAGATAAAGCAAAAGATTCTCAAGATAATATATTGGATGATGACCATATTGCAGATGGAGTCCCTTCTCATGGTTATCCATTTATGTGAAAATGGAAGTAGTATCAGAGTAGACAGGTTTAGACTACAGAAACTCAAGTTTCAGTGATATTAGCTGTTTTATGCCTTTCTCAAATATCATCTACAACTCTTAATATTAAACTCATTAAATAAAAGAAAACAAGCCAAAAGAGAAAAAGATGAATTTCTTTAGCATGCTTATTTTTTTAAAAAAATTATTCATTCTTTTTAGTGACATATGACAGTAGAATGTATTTTGACATACCATACATACGTGGAATATAACTTTCCATTTTATGGTTGTACATGATATGGAACTACACGGATCCTGTATTCATTCATACATGAACATAGGAAAGTTATGTCTGATTCCTTCTACTATCTTTTCTATTCCTATCCCCCTCTATTCCCTTCATTCCCTTTTGTCTAATCCAGAAACATCGTAAGCAGTTGACTTTAGTGATTCAAAAGTAATACTTAAATAACTGTATGTATAAATGTGTGTGTGTGTGTGTGTGTGTATGTGTTCGTGTATAAAAGGTGATTTAACCATCTCATCCTTGACCACACATTTGTAAGGAAACCAAATTGAAAGAAATTATCAGGACATACTTGTAACACCTACCACAAAAACAGAAACTTGAATAATTTAGGGATTTCATGCACAGTTTAGTTCCAAAAGGAAATTTTTTTAATCCAGAAGTGGAAGTAATCCCATTATTAATGCTTTAGAAGAATAAATCTAGAACATTAAATATATTAATATTCTACAAATCTCTGTGTACATGTACAGCAAACTACAAAGAGAAGATTTTAAATTTTTCCAGTGGATTCTTCTCTTTTCATCATTTTGTGATGTTAACACTCATGAGCAAATTGAGAAATTGGATGATAATAGTTGGATTTTATATTCTATCTTTTATGCAGAACCTTGACACCTTTCATAAATTAAAACTTCTTACTGCCCCTGGGAAATCACAAAATGCAGAGCAATTCCTGCAGCATCTCTTGCCATGTTCTGTACAGGCCAGACATTTAGTTCTATTTAAAATCCATTTACGTATAGAAAAAAATTAATCCTCTGGCCATGCTTAGAATGCAAGCACCGTGGCACAAAACTGTAGAGTATTAACACTCTGCCAACTTGGACCTCATTCACAATGATATTGAGGCAGTTGGTGATTCTCTGAGTCATTATTTGTTGTTAGATTGCATCCTTTTAGTAAAACAGAAGTCTTTTTCATTCACATATGTACACACATAGAAAAATGCAGAGTAAACCTATGTCAAAGTGCTTTAAACCTTGTAATGCCTTTTGAAGATACATTTAACAATGTGCAGACCTTTTGTATTAGACTATGCTCTGTCTTAACTATGAACACATCCATTGGATCAAATGGCATCTTCATTGTGAACAGAGGTGAACAGGTATGAGGTCCTTCTGGGGAGGTAGAGCTGTTTAAGGGTTCTGTTTTATTTTGTGTATGGTATATGGTTCTGTGCCATATTTCTGGCAATGCCATATGGGAAAGTTAGTATTTATTCTCCCTGGATGTTTTACTGGCATCTTTGAAGTGTTATGAAACAAGCATTTACTACTAGATAAATAAGCACTTTCCCCCCTTTGTTTCTTTAATTAACGTATTGATCTAAACTGAATCTATAGGATCAAGCTTATTGAGACAGACTGCCTCAAGAGATTGTTGCTGGTCTCCACATGTCTTCAAATAAAAGGCAGACAAAACTGCAACATGTGGAGCCCAAGGATTCCATTAAAGACTTTGGCAAAACTACCTTAAAGATATTTCAAAAATAATTGTCCTTTATCACTTCTGTGCCATCACATATAATGAGCATTTTTAAAAGACTAAATACAGCTCTCTGATTTTCATTTAATGGAAGAAGTAATAAAGTTTAATTGTATACTTGAACATGGAACGTCATTTCCAGCACTTCTGATCAATAATTCATTGATTGCTTTTGGCTCAAAGTAAGATTTGAAAGAAAATGTTGCCAGTGGGAGCTTATCTCACTGTAGCTTCATCATCTCTATTAATTATGCTTTTCCTAAATTTGGATCATTAGGCTACCAAAGTGACAGCAGATGGCGAGCAAACGGGACAGGATGCTGAGAGGACCAACACAAGAGCAAAGTCCCTAGGAGAATTCATGAAAGAGCTTGCCCGGGATGCAGAAGGTATTAGAGAAACCACATCTTAATCATTATTTGTCCCAACAGAAAATAGAGAAATAAATTAAATATTCTCTTGTCAAGGTGATATTTCTAAATTCAAGGGTTAAATTTTTAAAAGTATTTCGTTAAAATATTCAAGAACATTATCTACTGAGAACTCGTGACCTACAATGTTAAATAAATAACAGCAGCCAGCGAATTAAGTGATTATAAGTGCAGAATAGTGGTCAATTTTTGAGGAATGAGCATTGTAATTAAATTACTGATGGAAAACCTATGCTTTGCTATTTTTTTGTGTTCAAAACTATTTAAAATTTTCAATTTTTAACAAGGCTCGTTTGATAGTTCTATTTGGTACATGAAAGCAGCACTTTAATTTCTCAAAATGGCCTTTCAAATACTTGGTACAGATTTTTAATGAACATCTGTTGCTTGGATTTAGATGTGCTACTTCACCAGAAGCTCCCCTGCTTTTTGTCCACATTTCCCTAGGAGTGAGTTGTTGGCATCTGCCAGTATGATTGAGAGTTAAAGTGGAAATCATCTTTGGGCAAAAGTTCAGAGACTCTGTTGATGAAAACAGATAATGCCCCCACCACACTAAAATAAAACTAGCTCTTAAATATCTACTAATATGTGATAAGTATGCATGCATGTTAAGAAAGTTTTTAAAAAGCAGTTTTTTCCTCTAAAAAGAAAACATTTTAAGTGCTCCACAACATGATGCATATTAGATCATTTGCTTTGTAATACAGTTCAATAAATCAGGGCAAGATCTAAACTTCAAGGTAGATTCTAACTGATAATTCGTATACATCACAGGCAGGAAGATTCCCCACACCAAGAAGCAACAGTTTTAAACATGTCAGGATCTGAAACAGAAGTTACTTCCACCAGAACAATCTCAGTGAACTTATGTGATTTATCCTGTGCTGGAGGAGATTGTCATGCTTTCCCTGGGATTTTTTTTCCATTAATGCTACTTGAAAGTCTCTCCAAACAGCAACCACTAAAACAACAAATCCCAGGGCAGGCATATTAGTGTGTCCCTCCAGGTGGCTCCCTAAAGGTGCCAGTCGATGCTTCAGGATCTGTCCTTCCTTCTGTCTGAAATTTCAAACACTCAGCACCCAGCTGCTCATCCCAGAGACTCATTTTAAAAATTATTTCAATGAAATGTTGGTACATTAGAATAAGTGCTAACACATGCAATAATAGACAGCAGAGTCCTTACTGTTCACTTTCTTTTCTGCATTGAACCCTCCACCTGCCACTGCACAGAAATACATATTTGTGTGTTATTTTCCCCACATGCCTTAAGGCCATTGTACAGTTTGTGCCTCACACCAAGACACCATTAGAGACAAACTGCACACAATATTTAACATGGGCTTTGCTTCACAACCATATTCTCTGACTTTTTACACTGGAGAAAAGGTCTATCACCAAAGGTCTATCTTGTTCCCTAAATTGTGCATTGGTCAGGTAATCTGATTGTGTCTCTCTAGATGAGATATCTTTTTCCCATTCATGTGAAATGACATGTGGAATTTCTGTACCTAAGGAAAAGAGGGTCACTACTCACTTCTGCCAGCAGGTACTATTTGGCAGGATTGATGCAGCTGTTAAAATTGAATGAAAGCAAACATGAATATTCCAGAGCTTCACTAAATTTTTTCTGAGATGTGCTCACCCCACAAAGCTACAAGAATTGGGAGAGTCATGAGTAATTTTGCATTTTATTAGTGGCAATAGATTTCTCTGGAAAAAGCGAATGCTTCAGTCTGGCATTTGTCCATTTTGGTTTATGTTTAGGTGAATGGTGGATGGAGTGAGCACTCACCCTCTCCTCCACTCTAAGTCATGACTTCTTTTATAGATGATCAGCTTCTATTCTCCAAGGCCTTCTACCTGGCTCTAATTTTATAATATATTATCTGCTATGACTCTTGATGAGATGGCAAATATTTTACTTCATGTATTACTAGAATGATTAGTGGACATAGGTGACCCCCTTCTATGCTGTTTCTCAGGTCAGAGTAGCAGTTTTCTTTCTTGATTACTTTACCTCTCACAGGGTTTTTTTCAGGTTTATGTGTAAAAACCATCTTGGCATATCCTGAGGAAATTGCTTATTCTTATTTTAGGAATACTGCATACCTTTTAAGAATTTTCTTCATTTTCTCAGCTTGGGACTAGATTTAGGATCCATTGTTTTGAACATTTTGCCACACCTTTTTGTCTAATAAGACTTATCCTGTTTCAAATTAATCTTTCCCCTTTACTCCTATTTTCTCTTATAGGAGAAATGAGTCACCTTGTTTTTAAAGATATTTTAATTCCTTTAAGTCCCCCTTTGCAAAAAGGTGCAAATAAATGAGTAAATTCAAAAGATATATTTATTTTACAAGTATTTCCAATAACTGTGCAAAAGAAAATATATTGTAGTGATAGTGTATATTTTTGAGTAACAGATTAAATAACATATTCATCTTTAGTTTTAAAATGCTCAGAGAAGTTCTAACCTCACACATATATAAGCGGAAAACAAGCAAACCTTTTTTGTTGAAAGGATTTCTTTCTTAACACAGCATCATTTTGCTAAAGCCATTTTTTGTGTACCCTATTAATTTCTTTAGTTCTTTACGTAATTTTTTAATTTAAAGGAAATGATATGCATTCCAAAAGACGCAGCCATTTTTAACTTTTCCTTTACTCTTTCTGATGTCATTCTTTTCCCACCAAATTCTTTTCCACATATGTTTAGTTTTGAGAATAAACCACAAGAGAAGCAGTGAAATTATATCCCACAATCTCCCTTCTTTAGTATGGCTTGGGTCCAGACCTAAATTAGATCAAAATTCAAAGAAATATCTTTTATCATTTATATACTCATTTAATAAAGGAAAAACATGGCTTTTGCAGGTCAGGAAGTGGGATTTATCACTGTCATTTTTTAAAAAGTGAATTCAAATGATTCCTGTAGTTACTTACATGCCACAATTGGTTTAAATCAACTCTACCAGCAGGCGTGTGCTCAGACTAAAGGATGCAGCTTGTCCCATAGTTATAGCCATATCTATGACAGATAGTACTTTTTTGAAATTTTAGAAGCAGAAAATGTCTCCCATTTCATCATTGGCACTTTGGGAAGCTTCCCATATAGTCTACTGGACTAGAGAGCTTCCAATTAATCAGTCACTGTGTCCTCTGGGTGATATCTTACTAGCTTGTAATAGAATCTTGGGAAGGTTCTTTGACATAATTCAGGATATGACAATTAGAAATGCCCACCCTCACCAGGTGCTATAATCCCAGTGGCTCAGGAGGCTGAGGCAAGAGGATCATGAGTTCAAAGCCAATCTCAGCAAAAGTGAGGTGCTAAGCAACTCAGTGAGACCCTATCTCTAAATAAAATACAAAATAGGGCTGTGGATGTGGCTCAGTGGCCAAGTGCCCCTGAGTTCAATTCCCAGTACTCACCCGCACCCCCAAAAAGAGAAATGCCTACCCTCACTAACTTCTAGGAATACAGCTCCTGAGCAACAATTTCTACCACAGAGCTAAGGGTGGTTCCTAGGAGTAGTCTTTAAAACACATGATTCAAATTTTTATGCAAATTAATCTATTGCTGTCTAAGTATGTTTGGACCATAAGAATAAAAACATCATAGGCTTATTAGCTAGTAAGCAAAAGAAATGTTTCTCATCTTTTCAGGAAGTTGAGACATCCAAGATTAAGGCACTGGTGTAGCTCATGTCTGGGGAGGAGCCCCTTCCTCCTTCACAGAGGGCAGTTTCTTGTTGCACCTTACATGGTGGAGGGTCAAGGGAATCCTCTGCATCCCTCTTATGAGGACACACCCCTTTCCTGCCCTCATGATCTAATCAATGCTCAAAGGCCCCCACCTCTACCTACCGTCCCATCAGGAATGGGTTTTAACCTAACGATTTGAGAGGAACAAAAACCTTGTATCTATAGCAATGGCTATAGGAATAAGCTGTTGACTGCAGCAGTTTTCTTACCAAAGGCATTTATGTGAAAAGAAAATAACAAAGATACACTTTGGAAAGGGTAGATTAGAGATCAAAACTCCATTCCCTCTACTAACATGGCAAGTGTTACTTCTACTCACACTCCAGCAAGAGTCAGAAGCTCCTGCAGGGCTTGTTAAAAACAGCAGATTACTGGTCCCCTACTCCCAGAATTTCTGTCTCAGTAGGTCCACAGAGGCCTAAGAATCTGCATGTCTAACAAGTTCCAAGGTTATGCTGCTGCTACTTAATGGGGGAACCACATTTCAGAACTACTGTACTAACCACCCCACCATTTTACAACCCACTCTGGCTGGTACACACTTTCCCTGGCTATGTGCATCTGCTTCAGGAGCTTTGACTGGTTCAAATCAGAAAAAATCTCTCCAGAAATGAATGCTCAGGATTTATTATGTTTAAAGAGGTCTTCAGATACCCTTTTGAAAAAAAATATATTTATTTTAGCCAATCCAGATTCCCCCTACCATTCTATGGCTTTTCATATTAAAATATTATAGAAATAACCATTCAGCAGATAAAGAGTTTAGAAAATATCTCCCTTCAACTCAGCAAATTTATGTTCAATAGAACACATTTCAAGAAAGTTTAGTCTAAAACTAATGGTTAGAACTGTGTAAATGTTTCAATTCACCAATTCTTTAAACTTTTATTTGACAAAGAATTCTTTTTCCAAATGAAATTTTGCCCAGAACGCCAACTTATAAAACAGATTTTTGGCAGAATAGACATCATTTGTCGAATACCTGAAGCACCTGGAGAATCCTAATATCCCAACAAGTGCAGCTTGAAGCCCCATTTAATGCATAATAAACATGGACTGCTAGGATGGATGTTACGGCTGGAAGGCATCTTCAAGGTCTAATCTATAACCTTGTCCCAGGACCAGTACTCCTTCCCTCACTCCTTTATAACAATGAATACAAAGGGACCTTGTGGAAATGCAAGGGCAAGTTCACATTCAGAGACCTCATTGCTGATAGCATTTCCATATTCAGTATTTTTAAATGGACTGTATATGACAGTCTTATCAGCAATATGGAAGATCTCTTGTTTTCACTCCAAGGGTTATTCTGCACACCTCATTGTTCACTTTTTACTGGAAGAGAATTTGACCTACTGCTTTAATTGTATTCCTTCCTTTTTAGTTTTGAAACTGCGTTTTAATTCCTGGGTCCCCTAAAAGAAATCTGATGTGAAGAACTATATCATATTTCCCTCTTTGTTAGTGATTGTTACAGAACTGCCTCTCTATTTCCCAGCAGGAACACCCCTGGAAAATTACATTCCACTCAGAGGTGGTGGTGAAGAGCAGATGTTGAATGTCACTTTTGCTTGTGACATTTTTGTTTACTAATTTGCAAAATTTGTTTTACCTCCTGCAGCTGTAAATGAAAAAGCTATAAAACTAAATGAAACTCTAGGAACTCAAGACAAGGCCCCTGAGAGAAATTTACAAGAGCTTCAGAAAGAGATAGATCAGATGATGAAAGAACTGAGGAGGAGAAATCTGGATACACAAAAGGAAATTGCCGAAGATGAGTTGGTGTGAGTAGATGATCTATTTCTTCATTTGATGAACTGAGCTTTCAAAATTATCTATAGGTTTCTAAATTGCCATCACACATGTGAGCAGAAGATAATTTTTATTCTGACCTGGAAATGTTTGCTGTTTGTTTAATTTTCATTTAGTTACTTAGGTTATACCTTACTTTGCTCTAAAATGAATTAAAAGCATGTTTTCACTTTTTATAAATAATCAAGTAAATGTTTTTTTCTGGTGTTGTCCTTTCTATAATTAGGTTAATGAACTTGCTTTATTAATTGCCTATATTAAGGGCTTTTAAACTATCAATAAATTTTTTGTTTTCATAAGAATACTTTCGACCAGACCATCCAATATATTATTAGTTTAGGAAATACAGGTAAATTAAACCCAAGCAATTCCTAGATCACTCAGTTGAAAGGAAAAGAAATGTAGGTTGAAATCATAACATTACATTGGCATAGCAGAAATATAGAGTTCTGTTCACAGTTTCTAAGCAAATATGTTAATATTCATCCAGTATATTGAGTTATGGAGAAAATGTCCCATTTTGGTGACATGGGTAGGGTTTTTGTTGTTGTTATGTGAAATAAATCATAGAACTCATTTCATCATTCATGTTCTGTGAATTACATAAGACCCCTTCCAATGAAAATGATCTTACTAATAAATTTTAAAGCTGGGTTTTTTCTTTTTGTTTTAAATTATAAACTATGTGCCATTTTCAGGAATCAGATTTCAATGGGATTTGGTACAGAGTGAATCTGTTTCATATACTTATATTTTCACTTTTTATATTAGCATCCCTTGGTAACACAGTTTAATACCAATACGTCCTGAGGCAGTGACATTGTTGTCTGTGCTTGGGCTGGGTGGTTGCAGAGCTGCAGAAGGCCTTTTGAAGAAAGTGAACAAGCTATTTGCAGAGTCCAGGGGCAAAAATGAACAAATGGAGAAAGATCTCCGGGAGAAACTGGCTGATTACAAAAACAAAGTTGATGATGCTTGGGACCTGCTGAGAGAAGCCACAGATAAAACCAGAGAAGCAAATCGCTTATCTGCTGCCAATCAAAAAAACATGACTGCTTTGGAGGTGAGTGTTAGACACTTTTAATGGACTCTCAGGGATGGAGAGTAGGGTGGAACATGGTGGACCAGTCAAGTTGATACACATTCGCCACAGTCAAGAATGACAAGAGAGACTGAAGAGAGACTACTAGGGAGAACAGAGAATGATCATGTGTGTGTGTGTGTGTGTGTGTTAGAGAGAGAGATAGAGAGAAAGTTCTTAATGACTATTTCCCATTGAATCAAATAAAATTCAGGTAACTTAGGCTATGGAATATTTTTATAGACAGTATGGTATAGTGAAGAAGCTCTTTCCTGGGAATCAGGGAACCTTGATCTCAAGTGTGCCACTAACAGGAAGTACAGATTGTACCAGTCAGTTCACATCTCTGAGCATCAGTTCTCTGACTCTTCAGTGAGTGCATTGTACTAGACATATCTAGAGTATTTTCAAATTCTATTATCATATGACTTTGCAATTCACCCAACCTAACCCACAAATTTGATTCAGAGATCTGGCTGCCAAAAGTCATAGAAGTTCCCCCATTTTTTATGAAATCTATGCACATGAGAAATAGCTCATTGAGAAACCAGAACTCGGGAAAATCCTGGATTCCCTTTTTCTTTGCACTGCATTCCATGCAAATGATACTTTTAAAGGGATTCACATGAATGGATCAAGGTTATTTCCCTACCTTTATCTCAGAAAGATCAAGAAATTCTGGGCAGCCCTTTTGCAGAGGCTTTCTCAGAGTGCTTCTTCGTCTTAAACTAAAACAAATTCTTCCATTGCTCTCTTTCTTTTTTATTCTTTTCAACTTCTTCCTTCATTCTTAACAAGAGTAATCACTTTCCCTACGACTAAATTCAGCACATAGGATGGCACAAACCTGTGTTTGGTAAACAGCTTTCTTCAAAGAGACAAACCAACCTTTGCTGTTTTCTAAGTATTCAACTCCACAGATCTGAACATCAGCAGCTGTCCACCTCTTCCACCACGACATTCCACCTTCACAGGAAACCAACACTCTGGCGTAGCATATGCTCTCAAAAAATGCTTGTTGAATGCCAATGATAATTAAATTAAGTGAGCCTGGATTTTTAGAAAATCTACTAATTTTCCTTTGTGTCGAGAAGCAAACGGATGAACTAAATTTTTAAAAAAGCAATTTCTGGGTCCCTCTTCTGGGATTTAGCCTTGTCAATCTGGTAGAAGACTGAAGAAGTTCACTTTTTTTCATAACTAATGTGTCTAATCTTAACTAATTTGGACTCTACTGACAAACTAGCAATATTCAAGAAAAAAGACCAACTGGAGAGACTAAAGCCCAGGCCACCATCCTGTCACAGGCTCCGGCATAACTCATCCTGCTTGGTGATGCCCAACTTACCCAGAGGTGCAGCTCTCCATTTTACAATAGTGGAAGAAATTTAAATTGCCTGTGTGGAAAGCATAATAAGCATTTGAGAAATATTTTAAGTAGAGTCACAGTGGCACAGCAAATGGTGCTTTCAGCTATTCTTCCCTTTTAGTGATATTTAAAACAAAGAGCCATCATTCTTGGGTACCCCTAGAGACTCCTGTAGCATATGTAGTCAGCACTGAAGTTCTGTAATCCTTTCTGTCTTTTGTTTTATATGCCATGCTTAACTAAAGGCTTGTTTAAATACTTAGCAGATAAAATAGATAAGTTAACTAAATTAACATGAATAATGTATACAGATTATTTCAGATTGCTTATGTCTACCAAGAGGGGTGCCAGGCTACCTAAAATCATCACCTGGAAAGTTTGTTAAACACAAGAGTCCACAGGCTCCAATGCAGAATCTAGATAGGCTGCTCTCCTATGTGGCCCAGTATTCCATATCCTAAAATTCTCTGGGTTTATTTGATGCCCATCCACACTTAAGAACAGTGGATACATTGTAATGAATTAGAATGAATAATTAGCTATTTTTAAAATAAACCTCCATTGTATTAGTATATTCAATGAAGATGACATAATTAAAACCAAACTTAATGGCTTTTGTTTATTTTAAGATGGTAGGCATGCAGTTTTTATTATTAAAATCTTTTATCAAGGGAAATTTGTACATGTACATATATATCATAATGGAACCTACTATTCTGTATAATTATTATGCACTAATTAAGAAAAAACTTTTATCAAGCCCCTTACTATATTTGGGAAGTGTGCTAAACACAAAATTCATTGTTTCAAGCTCTTGGTCATCATGATGTGGTCCTCAGAACAGCAGCATCAACATCAGCTAGAAACTGTTCAAATATGTGACTCCTTAGGCCCCTCCCCATGCTGTCCACTCAGAAATCATGAGGAGTGGCGGTGGGGAGGAGATCCAGCAACCTGTGTTTTAAAAATCCTTCCAATGAGTCAGATGCAGCTTTAGTTTGAGAACCACTGATATAAAGAATAAAACACCATCTCTGATAACTTTAAATAACTGCGTCTAGTGGGACATATGCACAAGCAAACCACTTTACAACACAACAGTGATCATGGAGGTGAGCAAAGAAGGCCTCAGATCTCCCTGGGTTCATGACAGGCTTCAGAGAGGCTCTGATACTTATGCTAGGGCCTAAAGGCGAAGCACTAGTTAGAAGAAATAGAAAGGGAAAAGCATTCTGCAAATAGGAAAAAGGATGAGCAAAGGCATGAAGAAATAAAGGTGGGACATTTGAGATAAAATTTGGTGGTTTGATAGCATTGGAATGAAGCCTGCATGTGAGTGAGTGTGGAGAAAACCCGCAAAGATAGGCAGCCACCAGAGCTGGGGATGCAGGAGCATTGCATTATTAGACTAAGCCAGAGGGATGTGATTTTCATTCTAAAAACTGAAGTATGGAGTCAAGGATTAAAATTACACTTGGGGAAATTTGTGAAGGGCTTGTATAAACTGGAGAATTGACTTTGTATTGGAATAGTGTGGGTGTAGGAAAGTAGGCTAGGTAATACTTACATGTCTGCCACATAGAGCTGCTGTTGTTAACCAGGGTACTCGAGGTTGAATAGGAATGATTCCTGGCCTCATAGAACTTAGAAGCTCCTGAAAATTTCATACATTTTATTCCCTCACTATGTATAATGTTGTGATTAATACTGACTGGGAGAGTCAGCAAAAGATCTACAAAAATTATGGCACCCTACAGGAAATTGAAAGAAAGGAGAGAACAGCATGAGCACAAGCTTGGAGCTCTGAAAGTGTAAGGGGATCTTAGAAGTGTCAAGTGCAGCTGTCCAGCTCATTCATAAGCTACAGAAAAGTCTGTGGCAGAAGATGGGTCTGGAAATGGTATTTAAAGCCTGAACATAGAAAATTTCAAATGTAGACTATTGGAGGGGATAGGGTTAGAAGGGCCTTTCTGGTGATGGAGAGAAAACTGGGGGCCTAATAGAAGAGATGAGATGAGCAGTTCAGTGAAGCAAAGGAGTGTGTATTGAACCATCTGTCATAACCTTGCTGAAGAGATTGCAAAGAAAGAAAAGGGTAAGTTGTTGCCTAAAAGGTAAGACAGGAAGATAGCATTTGTTGGTCCCTGAAAAATACACCCCCTACAACAACAGAAGAGAAAGAAGTTGTAAAACTCTGGAAGAAATTAAGGTCTAACTAATAAGAAGTTAAAAGTAAGAATATAATCAGCCTTGATATCCAATCAATGATCTAATAATCATGTTCACGGCATACTTCTGAAGAAAAATTCTCTCAGTACATGGGCCTTCTCTTTTGTTCTTTAAATACTCTGTTTCCTATCTTTAGTATTGTAATATCCTACATCACTCTTTAGCCATTTATTCTTTGTATTTATTTTTATGGCATTCATTTTATCATTACTCAAAAGGATCCATTAAGTCACTCAGTCATTTTCTCCTTCCTGTGTTAGTTAGCTTTCCGCTGCTGTGACAATATACCTTATAAGTTTTTCTTGGCTCAAAGCTTCAGAGCCCTGTTTCAGTCCCTGGTTGGTGGACTCTGTTGTTTTTAGGCTTATGATGAGGCAGAGCATTACAGCAGAGAGTGGATGCTGGAAGAAGTCTATTCCCTATGGCGACCAACAAGCAGAAAGAAAGGCAGAGACTGGAGTTCCCATACGCCCGTCAAGGGCATACTGGCAGTGACCTCACTTCCTTCCTCTAGGCCCCACCTCCACAGGTTCCACAGTCTCCCATTGGCTGGTACACAAGCCTTCAACACATGGTCTTTAGGAGCATTTAGTTTCCAGACTGTAGCACTCCTCCAGATAAGCCTGAGGACCATGTTTTCTTCCTGACTGTATCACCAGGACCTAAAGCAGCTCCTGGCACTAAAGCAAAACAGACTATTTTTCCAATGATTAAAGAGTCATAAAGCAAAGAAAAATAAATGTCAATCTCTATACTTTTATCAATATTTAAGAGCTCCAGATCTCTATCTGTCTTTGTTTCAAAGCTAGATTCCATCAGTGTCTAATTTGAAAATTAGCCATGTCTAAAATCTCTTTAACCTCTAGAGGATCATTTCTGCCTTGGTATGATAAAGTACATATTTTGATCTTCATGTGACAACTGGCTCTTTAAAGTCACTCAATGAGCGCTTATAAAAGAAACTCACAATTTACTAAAGCCAAAATGAGTGCCGCTCTTCAACACACATATGGAAATATTCTCCTCCCTTCCATGACTCATTAATACAAACCAACAATGTTGGGAAAAAAGATTCTTGACTTTCTGCACATGCTAGAACTTTACATCAGTTAAAAACTAAGGACTAAATTGACAGTTCTATAGCAAATGTCAGATTTTTAGAAGAAAAGATGGGTGGAAATCAGGGGTGTGAGGACTGCCCCCGCATTTGTTGTCTGTGAAGAGGAAATGACAAATCAAAACTTACCCTGAATCTCGCCAGAGGTGAGAGTAACTAAACAAGCCAGTGTCACTGGCACAAGTTTTAGGTCTCATTTTCATTTATTCAACTGAAATCATTTATTGAGGAAGTTCATCCAGCTAATAGAGATAGTGATACCTAAGACTTTGTTTATGGGATTGTTGTTACAGTGAGGGAAATGGTCATTAAATCAATAAACAAACATGTAATAAGGCCATAGAGCTGTGAAATGTGGGATAGCATGTAGTACATGGTTTATGGATATATAATATATGAGCTGTGATACTGCATGACACTTCCAACATGTCTTCCTTCATCTGCAATATAGTCAGGAGGCTGTGCCTTCCCATCAGTCCCTGCATAAGTATCCATGATACATTTCTATCTCTGGGATTCATTAAATAACCTGTGCTTTTAGAAATCCCAGAAGAAGTCATCAAGCTGATTGATTCTGTATAAAAAATAAAATAATCATCTAGGGTTCTATAGTTTATGCTCACCCTATTATGTATGATTCAGCGTAGTGAGTGCTCGGAAGAAGAATGAAATAAAGTAATTACTAGAATAGTTAACAATTCCATAGTGTCATGTGCAAAGCAGTATTTTAGGCCAAGGATTCTCAGATTTTACCAGGTATATCAATCACTTGGAGTTCTTGTTAAAATGCAGGTTCTGAGTCAGTAGTTCCCCAGAAGGTATTGAGATTATGCATTTCTAACAAGTTTTCTGGTGATGGCCAGGCTAAGAGTAAATGGGCCACACTTTGTATAGCAGAGGACTCAGTATTTTACATGAGGCTTAAGATTTCATAGCGATCAAAACTAGAATTCCATTCCAGCAGGCTGTCACTTGAACTCATCTTTTATCACTATGCCTTAGTCTCTATAGAATGATTGGAAGGAAGATGCATGCTATTTTAGATAGGTGGTGGTGAAGTGATCATGACAGAGAATGGAGGGAAGAAGTGTGCCAGAGAACTGGAAAACAGTACACAATAGAGGCAAGTGCAAGGCAAATGCTCAGAGGCAGCAAGTTGTATGTACTGGGTGCCATATTGAAATGTTGGGAAGACACTAGAAAAGGAGGGTATGAAGTCAGCACTAACCCAGTACAAATAAGAAGTGTGATTTCTGTAATAGGAGAGAGAGTTCTTTTAATGTCCATGACCCAGGATCTATCATTCGGTAGATCAGTATTCAAATTTAGTTACACTATACTAACTGCATGACTCTGAAGTAAATCACTTAATATCTTAGTCCACTTGGGATGCTATAACAAAATACCAAAACACAAGTGGTTTATAAACAAAAGAAATTTATTCTTCATAGTTCTGGAGGCTGGAAATCCAAGACTGAGGTGCTGACAGATTAGTGTCTAGTGAGGGCTTACTTTCTAGCTCACAAACTGCCTTTTCACTGTGCTTTCACAGGTGGAAGGATGAACACACTCCCTTGGGTCTCTTTTATAAGAGCATGGTTGCCATTTTGGAGGTTTGTGCCTTATGACCTAATCTCCTCCCAAAGGCCCCATCTCCCGACTAACACATTAAGGTTTTCACCTATGGATTTGGGGGCAACACAGATATTCAGACAATAGCACCTAACTTGTTCAATTTCTTACTCATTTAGAAGGTAAGCACAGGACACACACAGTTGAAATTCAATGGGAAAACCCTGTCAACTGCCTGACATATACTGAGATCTCAGTACAAATCAACTACTACTATTACTTATATAAAAGCATAAATGGCCAAGACTTATATTTTAATTGATGCAGTTAAACCTAAAAATAACATGGTGATTGCAAGAGAAAAAATGGGTCACAAGTATTTTCTAAAAATGATAAGCAAAGGTATGCCCCTGCTGGGGAAATGGCAGTATTTTTCTCTCATTGATTTTCCTCTTCTAAACCAGGAATGAGTTTCATGTAGTTTTGAGACAAGCTATAAGTTCCAAAGAAAAGTTGGAATCTGCTCTCTTCTTATGAAACAGTCCATTAGGTTTATCCTTCCAGGTGATAGTTTCTCTTCTTGAAAAACATTGCCCCTAAGTTCCCTTAAAATGCTCCCTTCTTTGAATTTTATGGAATTCCCATAGAATAAAGCTGCTTATGTTTATGCTCATGCTCATAAAGGACTCATGTGTTCAAAGCTCTGGAATTCAGTGTCATTCCACTGTAATTTGGTGCACCGTCGCATGTTCGGTAGTTCATACTCAGCACTTCCAACGTTGTTAAATATAGGTGTTCCATCTTGCTTTTAAAATAATTCTAATTCCTCAGCTACTCTCACCTTACTTTTCTTCGCTTGGATGCCTTTCTCAAATGAAAAGAAGAAATTACCTGTATGGGCTCTAAATAGAAAGACTTTCAGAGGACTAGGTAGCTTGCATCCTTCTCATCTAGCCAAGTTGTCAACATGATGTACCTTGTTCGTGAAGCTTTCATTCAGACAGCTCAGGAGAGACGGAGATGCAGACTGGATGGGGTTTTAACCAAATGGTAGTTTGATGTCTTGTCCTTCCCATCCTATAGGAAAAGAAGGAGGCTGTTCAAAGTGGCAAACGGCAAATTGAGAACACTTTAAAAGAGGGCAATGACATACTCGATGAGGCCAAACGACTTGCAGATGAAATCGGCTCAGTCATAGAAGTGAGTATTTGATAAAACCCAGAGTGAAAAGAGGGGTGATTATGGTGCAGGCTCTCATAAGTGAAAAACAAGGAGATATCTCAGTAACATAAGCAAATACTAGCAATTATTTTCTCAGGGATGTAAAATTATTTCTGCAGTGTGCTGTTATGACCACACCACCTATTGATAACAGAGCTTTATATTGTTCTCCTAATAGGTATGGATGTTGATGCTATCACACAATCTGTTTCTATTTTTTCACAATGATGTGGGGCATTCCTTGTTCTTAGGGCAGCACTTAAAATCTGCTTTAGTATTATATAGCACTGGTTAAAAGAGAAAAGTAGTCTACAAACAGACTTATACTGTCTAATGCATTTACATAGTAATATATAGTAAAGAAAATGCAAATGGTCTGAAAGAGCCTAATAACTGTCACTTATGCATTTAATACAATGAAATAATTTATTTTAAAAGGTGTATTCTTCTTGATGTAAATTGGCATCATAAAGGTTCTAATATTTTTATTAAATGATAGCTTTTATTCTCTTTTGACAATGCTAGTAAATTTTAAAGTTTCATAAAAAATTAAGTGTATATAATTATGTCTCTTGGAAAAATTAGTAAATTTGAGGAGGCTTGGATTCACTTGATTAAAGTGCTTTCTCTTCTCTCTGCATACCAGTATGTTGAAGACATTCAAACTAAATTGCCACCAATGTCTGAGGAACTTAAAGATAAAATCGATGATCTCTCCCAAGAAATAAAGGACAGGCAGCTTGCTGAGAAGGTATCCCAGGCTGAGAGCCATGCAGCTCAGTTGAATTACTCGTCTGCTATTCTTGATGGGTATGTCATTTGTTGTTGGAAATGTCAATGTACCCTGACACTTATCCAAAAGTTTTGACAAGCAGAAATGATAATCATTTTCAAATCTTGATTTCTACAATTATGAACAAAAGATCTACATGGCCTTTCTATGGGCCATCCTAATTAGAAGGGTGTAGGCAAAGCTCTACTGGAAAAGCATCAAAAGTACAAGTTAAAAGTGGATTCATGCCTGGCTTATTAGGAAGTGAACATAGCCTTAGGCTACACTTAGAATATCGTTTTTTGTTCTTTATTAGAAAGCATAGCAGTTGCTCTATTAGCATTTTAAATGATATTATATTAACACTTCCTGCTTCAAATTTCAGTTTTATATTCATAATGGAATCAAAACAATTTATTGTTAAAAGGTGCCTTTTGATAATGTGACCCTATACATAGCCTCTTTCTCACTCTTACAAACTCCAAGAAGATCCTACATACTACCCTGTGAAATAACAGCTTGCTCTAAGCATGAATCAGGGAGAGAAGGGCAGGAGAAAGGGTGTGTTTCACTTGCAGACAGCCATCCAGTGTAACTGACATGCTTTGCCAACATTTTATGATTGACACAACAAATAGAGGAGCTATTAGTCCCCCAAAATAATTTTCCTAAATAAATCTATATTTAATGTACTCCATACACATGAGTATATTTTCATACTTAGAAGTTGTTGATACAAAGGAAAATACTATTGTTTGAAAACCTTGGACATTACAATTAAAAGCATTTTTATAATTTTTTTTGCCAATTTAGGGTAAAGGGTGGTAGATGGAACAATGAGCCAGGAGTCAGCCGACCCAAGTTCCAAGTCCACATTCCTCATTAGGAGCAAGTCTGTCATGTGACCTGAAGCAAATCATTTAATCTTCTGAGATTACTTCATCCTCCCCTGGAAATGTGTGTACCCCAAAAAGATTTTTTGAAGTTCATTCCAGCATTGGGGCACAAATGCTCTGAAACCTGTAGTTCAGTTCACAAATAACATGAAGGATTGTCTCACTGCACACACCTGCCTGGAGCACATGGTTTCAGAGGCCTTTGAGGTCACTGCAGATGGTTGACAAGATTGGTAGTGTTTCGTAGCTGAATTGTTTAGGAATATGGGTATAAATTGAAACCTCCAATACCATACTTTAAGCAGACATCTCACTGTAATTCAGAATTATCATTATTATATTGGCCAAGATCACTTAGAGCCATGGTTATTATAACATGGATGTTCCTTGTTTGTATACCCCCTGCTCTGATGTTATTTTTTTGGGTCATTCCAACAGAATCCTTGATGAGGCTAAAAACATCTCCTTCAATGCCACTGCAGCCTTCAATGCTTACAGCAATATTAAGAACTATATTGATGAAGCTGAGAAGGTTGCCAGAGAAGCCAAAGGTCTTGCACAAGAAGCTACAAGACTGGTAAGAAACAAACAGGACTGTCATTCTTTTTGAATAAGTTATTTAACTTTTTCAAATTTAAGTGATCTTTAAAAGCCCTAGTAAAGTTGATTCCTGTCTTGAATTATTTTTAAAGGCTTCTTTCAAGTTTTCTACAAAATAAATTCTCAGTGTACAGAAATCTTTTCTCAGTCACCTACTACTTATCACTGTCAGGGCCTTGAAATTATCGCAAATGCCAAGCAGATTTGCACCACCAGCTCACAAAACAAAAACAAGCTAATAGAACACTCTAGACAGAGAAATCTATCACAATTATTTCAAATTTTGTCACTAAAAAAAGTGCCTTGAAAATTAATATCATTGCTTATAATAACATACAATACAGTTGTATGTGAAGTCTGAACCCCAAGTGCATTTTTAAAAAAACACATTGAATCATATCCTTTTAACCTGTTTATAATATTTTTATACACCAAAATGTCTTTAAGCTTTGGCTGTAGCCATTGTTCAAAATATATTTACAACTAATATTTTAGAGTTCTGAGGTTCCAAATTATATCACATTATTTGAGTATGTTCAATAGGAACAAATCATCATCCTTTTATGTAGAACCACATTTTCTAAATAAGTTATGTAATGAACCTTGGTAATGCTATTTTTAATTAAAAAAAGGCATTACTTAGGAAGCATGCAGTCAGCTAAAATTGTTCAGAACTATCGTTCATACAAATCTCCACATGTATTAAAAATTTGCTGGGGAGAGCCTGATTGGATATTTGATTATGAATGAAATATGGTGTTATGAAATATTCTGGTGTTAAAAGAAATGTATCAACATTTAATATTGAGCAAAAATGCTTCCTAAATTCTCAGAGATACTAGAGATAACTACCACAATCTTAGAGATGTTATTTTGTGATCATAATGAAAGCATACCAGCATTTTTGTTATCTCTGGAATAAGCTCAACTAATGCCATAAGTCCTATTTCTTATTCATAATAGTGACACCCATGTCAACTGATGATTTCCCCTTTCTTTGTTCCTTCTTTTTTGGGAGTGGGGAAGTTGAGGGTTGAACCCATGGGTACTTTATCACTGAGTTACCTCCCAGCCCTTTTTTATTTTTATTTTTAAGCAGAGTCTCACTAAGTTGCTTAGGGCCTTGCTAAGTTGCTGAGGTTGGCTTTGAACTTGTGGTCCTCCTACCTTAGGCTCCACTGGAATTACAGACATGCACCACCACAACTGGCTCCTTCTTCACCTCATGGCCACTGTCATTGTCTGAAACTTCCTGTCTCTATCTCTGTCTGTCTCCATCTGTCTTTCTCACACACCCATCCATGGTGTTTCATAATACTCTCTAGTCCTGAATTCCATTTTTCAGTTTGTCTCAGTGTTTAGCTAGATCTTTCTTGAGAACAAGTACAAGAAACTAAGAATTTACACTACCTATGTTAGTCAGAGTCCTTCAGAGAACCATACCTAGTAGGAGATGATGATGATGATGATGATGATGATGATGATGATGATGATGATAATAGATAGATAGATTATAGACAGATAAGGAATTAGCTCACAGGGATTCTGGACACCAAGAAGCCCCACACTTGGCCAGCTGGAGGTCCAGCAAAGCCAGGGGTATAATTCAGTTCTGGTTCAAAGTCTTGAGAATCAAAGGAGTCAGTGGTGTAAATCCCAGTCTGAGGGTTAGAGAAGATGAGGTGAGATGTCACAGTTCACTCAATAATGCAGGAAAGAAGGGACTGGATTCCTCCATCCTCCAGGTTTTTTCCCATTGAAGGTTTCAGTGACTGGATGATATACAGCCACATCAGAAAGGGCCATTTGTTTTACTTTCTTCCAGAAAGATCTTCATAGGCACACTCAGTACTAGTGTTTGATCTGGACACCCACTGCAATTAACCACTACTTGACTTCAATCCCAGTGCAGAGTGTGATATTCCTGTACTTCCCAAATTCAGATTTTCTCTCTTGCAACAATAACCCATATTTCTTGGGAGGCATGATTCTCAAAAAATCTTTGGCAGGGTCTTTCCCAGGCAGTTTGAAGAAGAATAACATAAAATACAAAAGAAAGTACAGGCAATTTGAAAGCAATATGTTTTGTCTTAGACACAATAATAGTGAGATAGTGTAGTGCAATGTAAGCAAGATGTAAGCTTTAGACAAATTGAATAGGGGAGAAGAAAACCTAGAAAAAATATTATACAGGAGTAGAATACACCCAAAAAGTTAAGTTTAAAGTGTTGACACTTGCATTCTCATAAATATATGAACTGGTCTTGTAGGTAACTTCCCAGAGTTCATTTTCTAATATGAGTAAAAATCCATAGAAAACACAAAAGGAGACTTTACATTTGTTTGTTT